>JAXQQM020092906.1:0-103795 GCA_034641835.2 Pinus albicaulis | reverse complement strand
GTGAAATACAATGAGAGATAGAGAGAGAGATGGTGTGAGAGTTCATGTGAAGGGGAGAGAGCGGGAAGAGCCAATAGTTGTAATGTTGTGAAGGAAGGGTTTGCATTTGTAAATTTCTGGATTTGTATTTTATGCAATTATTTTATTTACTCTTTGGCTCTCTCTTCATATGTAATTTAAATTGAGCCCAAGTAGGCTGTGTGGACTAAATTGAGGATTTCATGTAGAGAGGAACACACACTCTATTGTGTGCGTAGAACTTTTTTTTTGTAGAATCCTACATAGTTTGGAGGGCAACTATTAAGTCTGAAGCACCCTATAAACAGTTAATCAATGGAATGTTACTGGATGATTTCTAACCCTAGTTCTTTCATCTACAAATTGTTAAAAGGATGATAACAGGAGTAGTTCATATTTTTTCATAGATTGGAAAATAAAGGAATTGGTATGCAAGAATAGTGATTTTGAGAGGACTCAAATCACTATTAGGTGGCAGATTTGAAGATCCATAGATGAGGGCAGTGTTGTGGGCACTAAATCAGTAAACAAATTAACTGTGGTTGGGAAAATTTATGGCAGTCCAATTACAGTTGGAGGGTTTTTAGGTAACTGTCAAAGAGGAGCCCTAAGTCTTGTACTTGTGAAGGAAAACAATGTTGATATAAGGGTAGGCATATTGCAGCTAAGGATGTGTAGACTTTGAAGGACTAAAGTAGCAGACAAGTGAGCTAGCCAATCATAGAAAATTTAAATTTTTTCCTTCGGGAAAAATTAAAGGGTTTTAAATTTTTATTGGGAGAATTTTTTGTATCATAGTATATTATTTCAAATCACCCCAAGTTCATTTTATAAAAAAAATAGGTCTAGAGGCTAGCCCACCTTATTTTAAGGGAGAGGGTAAAAAAAATAATTTTATATTCCAAATCGCCCCAAATTTATTATATAAAAAAATTAGGTCTAGAGGTTAGCCCACCTTATTTTAAGGGAGAGGGTAAAAAAAAAAATTATCCCTTGAAATTAGAAAATTTACAACCCTTCATTCACCCCATTTTACAAGAATATGTATTTATGATAGTTATTTCACCCTCCCCATCTGGTGTAAAAAAGGTTAGTTTCTTTCATTCGCTGGTATTGAGATTAATTTGGAGAAAATGACCCTAATTTTTTGGAACAAATGGTAGTAAAAGAATTATTCACCTTTATTTAAAAATTCAAGAGCATTATTTTCATGTCTATTTAAATAATTGAATAGTGTTTTTTTCATCTTCCAAGTTTGTTGCATATGTTTACTCACAATCATATCTAATGCACTAGGGTTGTTCGCAAAGTTGTAGGAGAAGTTCTAGAATTTGAATTAAGAAGTAAATAATTGAGCACACAGTGGTACAGGGTTGTTCGCAAAGTACTGTAATTTTAATGAAGAAGTCAGGAACCAACATCCAATGGTACAAGTAAGTCTGTGTATTTGTTCTAGGTTACAATTCCTCTTGCATGCTCTACCTTTTCCTTTTTTTTCCACTTTTGGGAACCATAATAATTTTTTCTTAGAAATGTATTGGGTTTTGTAATAAAATAAGTATCATTAAATATATGTGTCCATTAAAGAATCTGAAAACCTCATTTTATTTTCCCTTAGATAATGAATTTTTTGTATATATAATTATAATTTTATGGTATATACTTGTCATTTTCAAATATTATTTAGATAATAGGTTTTTGATTTTTCAATCTCGTTAAAATAATTGATGTATGATTCTTGATTTTTAACTTTGACTCATCTTTAAGTTAAAATCTATGAAAAATTTAAAATCTTCATAAAATAAGTATCATTAATTATGTGTCCATTACAGAACCTGAGAACCTCGTTCTCTTTTCCCTTAGATAATGAATTTTTGGTATATATAATTATAATTTTCTGATATATACTTGTCATTTTCAAATATTATTTAGATAATAGGTTTTTTATTTTTCATTCTTGTTAAAATAATTGATGTCCGATTAAAAATTTCATTCGAAAAACATGATCCCTCGCGTTCCAAAATCAATACAACCCAAATTCCATCATGTATTTTTTTACTTACCCTTTATTTTCAATGTACACTCTATGCAAATTACATTTCTAGAAAGAAATGTTAAATTAATTTTTGTTATTTGAATACAAAGGTGGCAGTTTGAAAAACTCTATCAGAAGACCGTTTGCTGGAAGACACACTATTAAAAAACAAATTGCACCATTGTGTTTCTACCAGAAATTGATAAAGTTGTTGTTGTTGTTCTTGGAATAGTAAGGTGTTGGTTGCTTAAAAAAATCAGCCCGAACACAATTGAATGTATTCATGAAGACATATTATTAAAAAAAATTAACCAACTATATTCAAAACTGATGCATTATTGGAATAAAGTCTTTCATCTAAAATTTCAAGATTGAAACTAAAGAGGTTATACTAAAATGAGAATTTAAGAAAATGAATAATAAATTTGAAACTATTTACTTCAAATAAATTTCATTAACAAGATGAAGATGTAGGAGATATTTTGAGAAATTCTATATGTAATCCACATCACTAGATATGTATCAGTATCTATTTATATATATGGTAGCCATGAAGAGGAGAGAGATTTAGCATTTTGAAGACATTAAAAAAAAATTACATTGATATATATATATATATATATATATATATATATATATATATATATAGATATATATATCAATCATATTTATTAGGTTTCCATAGAGATTAAATATCTTATGCGCAAAATTTTTAGTCAATTTTTTCACTATAAATTTTGAAGACATTGAATCCATTTTATACATTCAAAAATATAATTTAAACAATGAAAATTTACACTTAGTGTATATATATATATATATATCAATTTTAACTATAGATATATATTAGCTTCCCATAGGGATTAAATGTGTTGTGTTCAAAATTTTTAGTTAAAAATGTGGGCTATAACATAAAAAAAATGAATATATATGTTATATTCTTACTCTCAATGATAAATAAAATAGTTCAATGTCCAAATAAACTATCATAATATTATACCAATTTCATAGAGAAATTAAGTAACTAAAAGTAATAAAAAAATGGTACATGTTTGAGTACAAGAAATTGTATAATTCTTATACTTTCTAAAAATATTTCAGTGCATGACTTAAATAACTTTTTAAAGATATTTTAGTAATACTCAAATAATTTTTTTAATATGCATGTCCAATAATTTATTTCAATTTCAACTTCATGCATATGTATATGGACAGGGTGTAAATGACAAATCATTTTAATGCTGATCATAATAAAAAAATTCAATGGTGTAAGAGGAGTAATTAAAAGTAAATTTTTTCAAGGAGATATGTAATTTATTTAATTTTTAATATCAAATTAAAATGCAACATTTAAAAATATATAATTAATAGTAAAATATTCAATGTGACTCATAAATAAAATATTTTAATTTAGAGAGTTAATTAATATTGAAATGTATTAAAAAATATATTAATAACAAAAAAATAATTTTAATGTGGAAAATATAATCCACAGGTAAAATATTTTAAGAAAAGCATTTAAATGTGCATATATTTATATTATTAAAAAAAAATATGTATGAAATATTATTTATGGCTAAATCATTTTAAGTAGTCTCATTGTGACCATTTTTTAAGAATATGTTTTGGTCAATTCTGTTTCAAATCAAGCAGATGTGTTCAAATTGCAAGTTTAAGCTATGTAGTTTACAAAATCCAAGTTCTCAAGTAAATTTTGATGACATTGAATCCATTTTTAACATTCAAAAATATAGTTTAAACAATGAAAAATTACATGTGGTGTGTGTGTTTATATATATATATATATATATATTACAAATCTATTAGGTTTCCAGAGGATGAAATATGTTGTGTGCAAATGTTTTAGTCAAAAATTTCACTGAAAAGAGAGGTTTTCCTTGAAGCTACAAGACTTTCTTTCTCCCTTGAAAAAATTGTATATACTCCCTCTGCCATATTGAAATCCAATCTAAACCAATACAAACATGTACCTGTACATCGAGTTCATCATGTGTGCACAGATTTGTTCTTAGTGCAAGTACTGTAGTTAAGTTTCTACTTAAAGAATTGATCCTCGTATCCCACGTATGAAAACATACATGCAAACAAAAAGAGCATGCCGATTTCTCTCAATAAAAATTTGAGGTGTTGTACATATGTACTTTTAACTAAAATGCTCAAGAAGCACTTCCATAAAAGAAAATATTCATTGATAGCCTAGTTTTCAAAACCATGGGACATAGAGGAAATATGTCTTTTTGATTTTTCGCTTATAAAATTATATTTTTGATCTGGATTTATGCAAGAACGCAACAAAATACACACATAACCATAAATACAAAAATGCAACAAAAATAACACTTCATTTCATCAATATGAAAGAACTGAAATTTGCTTACAGATAGAATGGAAATAAACTAGCTAGGGCACTGGTAGCTTATCTCTGAGAAGAGTGTGGCACTTACAGGCCTCTGAATTGTGTTACAATGAGGCTTGAGGGCCTATTTATTATTTAGAAACAATGGGAAACCCTAAACATCCAAAACCATAACCCTAGGAGATGAAGCACAAAAACTATGGGCCCTGTTTGGGTGAATAGGTGTTTCAAATTCCCAGGGACGTAAATTTGGCATACGATCTTTGTTTGACGTGCACCATACCTCGTTAGAAAGAACAGAGGAATACAAATTTCAGTGTGAACAACATAAGTCCATGGACCCATATTGCTCCCAAGTTTCCCAAAAAATGTCATTTAGGGCCTCAAAACGGCTCCGAAAGTTCAGGACCCGAAAAACTGCTAAAAATAGTAAGTTATGTCGAAACTGAAAATTTGAAAGAGACAATGGTGGGGCCCCAAGTGGAAAATGTGGGTGGCCACCAACATCCACCTGGATCATTCCTCCCCCGTTAGGAACCAATGGTCCCATTGCGTTGAGATCCTCCATGAGATGAGGAAACTTCCGCTGAACTTGGTCACTGATGAACCACTTGCCTTGGGGCAAGAGTTGGCCCGCTTTCACAACCCGATATAGTTGGATCTTATGTTGGAGAGTTTTATTGATTTTCATGTCCATGATAAAATCTGTGGTGGCATGTTCCATGCAGTTTGGTTTTAACTCTATTGGTGTGAGTTGTTTTGTAATGTCAGAGGTGTCCAGTAGAGGTGGGAAGTAGGACGAAGGCAATCCACATTGAATACTTGGTGTAGACCAAGGAATGGTGGGATATTGAGCTCGAAGGAATTGTTCCCTAAAGCCTTGGTGATGGTGTATGACCCATATCGGAGTGGGTGAAGCTTTCGGTCAGGTCCAGTGAGGCACTCCTTCTGTAAATGTAGCCACACTTTTTCGATCACCTGGAAGCTGTGTGGCACCAGTTGTTGATCATGTCATTGGTTTTACTTAGCATTGGATCTATCCAATATGTCATGAAACTATTGGCAGATGTGCTGAATGCGCTCGATGAAGTTGTTCGCTTTGTCAGCTTCAGACTGGACATGAGCCGAATCGGCCTGAGTAGCTGCAAATGTCTTGGCTATGTCAATGGGACATATCGGCTGGAATCCCAAGCCCACATGAAAGGGGTTGTGGTCAATTAAATTGTGGAGAGCCTACTTATAACTGTGTTGTACATAGGGGAGGCTCTCATCCCATGTGTATGGATGGTTTGAATTGTACATGTAGAGAATGTGTACAATCATCCTGTTGACAACCTCTGTCTGGCCATCAGTTTGGGGATGGAAAGCTGTGGACTTGGTGAACTTGGTGTCTGGGATTGACTTGAGGCTAGACCAAAATGTATTGAGAAACCTGTTGTCTCGATCTGATATTATAAAATGTGGGATCCAAAAGTGCACCCACACTCGTTCGAAGAAGAGTTTAGCAGTGGCTTCTGATATGATATTTTTCTTGCAAGCCGCCATAATGGTCATCTTCGAGAATTTGTTGATGACCACAAAAACACAGTCGTTTCCATGCTTAGTGGATGGAAGGCCCGACATGTAATCCATGGAGATGGATTCCCAACTTCGACTAGGGGTAGGTAGCAGAGTATATAGGCCTTGCTCCTTGATGGTCGATTTGCCAATGGCATAAGTAGTGCAGGATCTAATGTACTTCCCGACATCCTGTCGAAGATTCAGAGAATAGAAATACTTCTATAGTACTGCCTTGTTTTCTCGACTCTGAAATGCCCAGTGACTCGACTATAGTGTGCTTCCCATATCATCTTGGCACACTCACTTGAAGGAACACAAAGGTGTCCCAGGTGACATAAAAATGCATCTTGGAGGTGAAAATTTGGAACTTGCTTACCCCCCTAGAGTGCCTTGTATGTGTGGGCAAATTCTGGATCGCTCCTATAGAGAAGCAGCCAATCAAAAGTCTCATGCCCACAAGAGTTGACAACAGTGATTAGCGCCATGATCGGTTGTTGGCTGAGGAATTATGCAACATTATTGGTGCTACCCTTCTTGTACTTGATTTTCAAATGAAGCTATTGCAGATATGGGGACCATTTCTCATGACGATCATTCTGCAACTTCCCTTGTGTCTGTATGAACTATAGGGGTCGGTGGTCTGTGTGGATGACTGTTTCCTTACCCAAAATGTAATGCTTCCATTGTCGACAAGCCTGCACAATGGAATACATTTCTTTGTCATAAGTGGGATACTTGTGAACTGTGTTCGACAATGTCTCACTGCGATATTCCACTAGATGCCCTTGTTGAGTAAGAACTGCACCAATATCATATTCCGAGGCATTTGTCTCGATCTCAAATGGTTGTTGCAAGTCTAGTAATGTGAGCACTGGGGCGGAAAAGAGGTGATGTTTCAATTCTATGAATGCCTTCTATTTTTATTCCGACCAAAAAAAATTTCTTTCACTCCTCCATTGGTGACTTGACTCAAGGGCCAAGTGATATGAGAGAATCCAAAAATGAACCTATAGTAGAAATTAGCAAGACCCAAAAAGCTGCGAAGCTCTGTTAGAGTGGTTGGGGCTGGCCAATCTCGAATTACTTGGATCTTGGTTGGATCCACATGCAGCCCCCTTTCATCAATAATGTATCGCAGATATTGAACCTGGTTCATGCCAAAAGTGCACTTCTCCAAATTGGAACACAACTTGTGTTTCCGCAGTGTTTGGAGGACTTGTCAGATGTGGTGGAGGTGCTCTTCCCAAGTCTGGCTGAAGATCATAATGTCATCCAAGTACACCACTACAAATGAGCTGGTGAATGGCCACAAGATGTCATCCATCAACCTCATGAAGGTTGTTAGAGAATTTTTCAACCCGAAAGCCATGAACAACCATTCAAAAAGGCCCTCCTTGGCTTTCAAGGAAGTCTTCAACACATCGGAGGGTTCGATTGGTACCTAGTGATACCTAGACTTCAAGTCGATCTTGCTGAAATATTTCGCTCCTTTGAGTTGGTCCAAAAGGTCATCAATCTGTGGGATGAGGTACCTATTCTAGACAGTTATCTTTTTCAGTGCCCCATAGTCAATACAGAGTCCACAAGTCCCATCCTTCTTTTGTACTAACTTGATTAGGCTCCCACATGGTGATGAACTTGGCCGAATGTGACCTTTCTGCAGAAACTCCTGAATCTACCTCTTGATTTCATTGTTTACCAGGACAAAGCGCCGATAGATCAGTCCATTGGGTAGCGGCACACCTGGGGTTAGATCAATGGGGTGCTTGACCTGACAGTGCAAAGGCACCCCTGTGGGTGAGGTGAAGATGTCCCCATAATCCTCCACAACCTTGTCCATTTGTTGTTGTCATGCAGAGGAGCCCTGTCTAGAGGTTGTGGCCACAATATTTTTCTTTCCCTGTGGGCGTATCATCAGAAAAACAGATTTCTTGGTTTGGGAAATGAGCTTAGTGCATTGTTTTGTAGTAACCAAAGAGATAGCGACAGGCCGTGGTACCTTCGATATCCTATAAAATGTATTTCCCAAAGTAATAGTAACAGCGTGAGGCCGGGATTCATACACAACATGTCGCTTGCAAAAGTATGGTTGGCCTAATGATACATCAGAAACATCAACAGGAGCAATGTCACATAATGCCTCATCCATCAAGGGCTTGAAGCTCTAGGGAAGGCGACACTGCTCGCTGACACAATGATCCCATCCTTGGTGAAGCCACCCGATGGTGTATGGATGTGGGTGTGTTGTGGTTGGCAAGCCCAACTGCTTCATAGCATCCGCTGAAATGAGGTTCCTTTGGTTCCCATCATCGAAAATGAACTATAGCGGGGAACCCTTTACCCACACCTGGGAGTGGAAGAGACGCTCCTCCTCCTTTGTATCTTCTAGTTCCTCCTTCTGGATCTTCGTAGTGGCAACAGTGGTGTCAGGCTCCGCATCAATAATATATTTCCCTTTGCCATTCCCTTTTTCAGGTTCTGATTTAGAGTCGGAGAATGCATCTGATTTAGAAGCCCTCATCTCGGTCACTAGTGACTACTTGGCCTGACATTGACTTGTGTTGTGAGTGGAGCTCTTATGGAACTCACACCACTTTCTCTTGTCCTTCTTTCGCCTTGCAGTGTTGTTCTTTGCTTATGGCTTTGGCAGGCTATCTTGGGCTATAATGACTTCAATTTTTCCTTTGTTCTGTGGTTTGGGGGCACCTTTCCCTTGCTTTTGATTTGCAGATCCAAATTCTCCCTTCTTTTGTTTGAATTTCTTCTCAATCTTGGCAGCATACCGGTATCTCGTACCAAGCGAGGAGATGTCAAGGAACTCCATTTCCTCCTGAATGTATCTATGCAAAAAACTGCGATACTTTAGCACCAAATGTTTCTCCAAATATTTGATACCCAAATTTTTACGCAAGGTATGGAACATATTCCTCTTCTCATGCACATCATGATCACTTTGTTTCTGTAGTGTGGTCCATTATATGTACTTTTCCTCATAGCTCCCCACGAGATACTATTGTTTCAAAATGGCGTCTCGGAAAGAATTCCAAGTGGGTATGGATGAGAACAGAGAGGGTTTTGTCTCGTCTTTTTTTTCATAGTAGGTTTCCCACCAGTCCTTGACATGGGGGGTAGCTTTGAGGAGTGCAAAAAAATCTTCTCCCGGTCGGAAAGTCATGAATCGAGAAATATCCTTCTAATAGATTCAACGATCTATCTATGACATCTGAA
Source organism: Pinus albicaulis (assembly GCA_034641835.2). Lineage (NCBI taxonomy): Eukaryota > Viridiplantae > Streptophyta > Pinopsida > Pinales > Pinaceae > Pinus > Pinus albicaulis. Next base: position 94,577 of record JAXQQM020092906.1, on the reverse strand, counting down.
TCTATTCGAACCTCAAATATGGGAATGTCAAAGCTTACTTGTACCTTAAAAGGGAGTCATGCCTCCACAGTGGTTGTTGGATGTCGATTTTCCACCGAAGGGAAGTCGTTGAAGGATCTGGGAAAAGTTATCCATCATCATGTTCCTTTGTTTTTTGAGGGCCTACTCGAGAAATATTTTGATAGGATCTCTTGCTCCCTCATCTTTATTTTCATCCCCCATGGGCGGTCAACGGGGTTTGTAAGGCTGATCTTGCAAAGGTTCAACCAGATCGAGCCCTAAATCCTTATACCCCGACCTCGTTGGGGACATACGAAGAAGGATCGAGAAAAAGTATACCGCTCTAATACCACTGATCTAGATTTATGTAGGAACAAAAAATAATACACATATAACCATAAGTACAAAAATGTAGTAGAAATAACACTTCATTTCATTAATATCAAAAAACTAGAATTTGCCTACAAATAGAATGGAAATAAACTAGCTAGGGCATTGGTAGCTTATCTATGATAAGAGATGTGGTGGCTACAGGCCCCTGAACTCTGTTACAATGAGGCTCAAGGGTCTATTTATTATTAAGAAAAAATGGGAAACCCTAAACATCCAAAACCCTAACCCTAGGAGATGAAGCGCCAAAACTATGGGCCCCATTTGGGTAAATTGGTGTTTCAACTTCCCAGGGATGTAACTTTGGCATACGATCTCCATTTGATGTACATCATACCTCATTAGAAAGATCTATCTGATGAATACAACTTTCAGTATGAGCAACATTAATCCATGGACCCATGTTTCTCTCAGTTTTCCCAGAAAAATTCATTTATGGCCTGAAAACGGCTTCTGAAGTTCAAGACCTAAAAAAATCCTAAAAATAGTAAGTTGTGCCAAAAATGAAAAGCTGAAAGAGACAATAGTGGGGCCCCAAGTGGAGAAGGTGGGTGGCTACCAATATCCACCTGGATCAATTTTATATGTAATTTTTTTTAAAAATTAATTTTAGTCAAAAAAATTATTGGAAATATCCTATATTTATTTTAAGTTTAGTTTGGAACATAACAAGTGAGTTTTTATTTTAATCAAAAAAATATTACAATGTGAATGAGTATGATTAAGTAGACGATGCATAATATATACCTCTAGTTTCATATATAACATTAGCAAAGGAAGAATATGTTCCATAACAATAATAAAGAAAGCATATGTTCCATCCACGATTCATTATTCCTTAATGGTATCCTATAACCATAATATTGATTCACATAGCATATTCATCACAAGCTATAACACTATGTATGTTTACTGGCACACTCACATCCAAAAATAAATAGAGGTAATGATACTTAGTAACAATGTTGTAGCATCGTATAAAATTATATTTACAAGATTTACATTGGCACATATGACATTGATTTACCATTATGAAGAAATAGTAAACTTGTTGCAATATTCAACATTGAAATAGTAAAATAATCCAACATAGTGCATCAAGCATAAACAAACCAAAGGAAGAACTTATCTAGTTGAATGTTGAAGGCCAATGTTAACTTAGGTAGAGAAATTTTCCACCCAACCATAGACTCTGTATCACTAATCATTTTTATAATAAGCCACCCTAATTTAAGCTATCTTATCGCTAAGGAAAATTAGAACATTTTTATGGAAATCATTCTTAGGATAAAAAAATTACTTATCTCATTGTCTCATTGCTATTTTTTTTTTCTTGGAACAACACAACTATTTTGATGACACACATTTCTTTCCTTACATAGAATAAGGAGAATGCCTTCCTCATCTACTCAATATTCCCTCAAAATTCTCTAAGCTTGCCCTCTATGTGTGAATAGAGGGTCTAGATAGTTTCCATTAACTCCAAAAAAATTTACTTAGTTCTTTACATTTTTCATGTTTTAAAGGCTTCCTTGCTTGGTTGTTCAACCCACACTATGGTTTACTCCTTAGCTTCCATCCATGGATTCTCCATCACATAGCTTGATATATTTCGTGGATCCCTTTCCAACCCTATTTTTGAATCTATCTATATTCTCTCTCTCTAGAATTCACTTATTTTCACATAAATTATCTTTGAACCATTTGAATATCTTCCTTATCTATTTTAAGAATCTATACATATTTATGTAGTTCTCATCACATGAATTAAAACTTTCCTTTATCATTCCTTGATCACCCTCCTAGTAGGAACCAATACCTCTACAACTGCTTTCATGGATGATAGCATCCACCAAGAGAGAATGAATTTTCCTCTCCCTCTATTTCTTTCTCTCTTATAACTTAATTCTCTTCCATTTGATTTTCCTTCTGTATTATATCTAGCCCCATGCATCTCTCTTCAATGTTATTTGCATGAGTTCATAATGGTCACACACAATTCATGTGAGTACAGAATGGGCTCCACTATTCACCTTAGAACCAAAATTGATTATGTAATTTAGGTGAGCATTATATTGGACTATGTTCCTTGTCGTAGTACATGAATGACCAATAATGAATCATTACTTCTTCCCTACAACTATTAACATACATGCCTCTAAAACTACATCAATCATTGCCTCTCTACAATCAATTTCCTACATCCAATCATGAGTTTGTTCACTCCCCATCAATCACATGTGTGGTGGGTGTAATGATGAATGAATGAATAAAAAAATCTCCGTAGCCCCAACACCACACAAGACATCATTTTTCCCTTTATTGTGGGGACGCTATTTTTTTTCAAAGAGAATGTGAGAAAATCTAGGTTTTATCACTTCTCTCACAATTCTCATGATGAAGGTACTTATCCACTTGATTTCATAATTATGTAAGGTGTACATATCGACAACTACCACATGCATTCAATGTTTGGTAGTTAAGGTTTCTATATTTCTAGTAAGGAACATGGTGATGAAGGAAACAAAGTAAAGTTTGGAAAACTAGAAAACTAAGGATTATTTGGCATGTATAACCCCCTAGTAGCCTCTCACTTTTTGCATATCATGCCATAATAACCCCTTTTTATGTGCGCCTACCTCATGTATCTCAATTATTTTATTAAATTCAAGAAAATTTAGATTTATATTATTCAAATCACCATGAAATTTTTTCCTCATGGTGTAGATAAAGCATGGTAACTAAAATATCCATGCCAAACAAAATCAAACATTCAATCATAATTAAGTACAGTTAATCAATGGGATTCAATATTAGGACCTTCTAGCATATCCCCCTTTGAATAACACAATCCTCAAATTTTTCTGATCATTAAAAACACTTCTTTTCCTCATTCTTTAGTTGTATTTGCAGTTCCATACTATTAAATATCTTGGTATACCATTGTTACACCATTTTTTGGTCATCTAACCTGTTACTATTAGATGGACCAAATTGCACCATGTAAGACCAATTTTACCCTAAGTAAAATTGCTTTCACTATGAAAAATAACTTATTAAAGCACATTTATTAAGTTTTTTATGGTCTAAATAGGAAAACCAATGAAGAAATATTGAATAAATCCACATTTTTTTGTTTTTTCTCAAGGAATAATTAGTTAAACAACAATTTAATTAATATTCCTGGTCATATTTAACTCAAAACAGGAAAATTAATTAAACTGGTGTCTACATGGACTGGTTCCTTAGATCCCTTTTTCCTGCTATCGGCAAAGATGTCGCATCACATTTCCCTCAAATTGAAGAAGTTGCTCTCCATATTTCCTTAAAATATGAACTGATCTACGCTCAGTTGGGTTTTTTTTATACCATTCTACTTGATCTCCCTAGACCTGGAGGTGCCAACGGACTGGAGGCATCCCATGCCGCCGATGGTATCATTGGAGCTCTTTCTCATCCATATGCTCAGCCTCCCATGGGATATGGTATCCGTCAGGGAGGGGCCAGCACCTCCAGCACTTTTCCCCCTCCCAGTAGCATGTATCCAAGATACAACATGCCTCCTCCTTTTTCCCAACCTGGTTACCAAAATGTTACTCAACCTCCTTATTATCTGTATCCGCAGCTTGGTGATCCATCTCGTCAATAATTAGCACCCCTTCCTCCCTTGCCTTCTCAACCCCCGCAACAGCAGCCATCGCACCCTCAGGGGCAGGTGTATGCACATAAAGGCGCAACTAATCCTCCTACTTCCAAAAAGAAGAGGAAAGGCACTCAGAATCAATCTACCCCCGGTAATCCTGGACCTAATCCCCAAGGTAATGCTCCTAACACTGCTAACTTGCAATAAGGCACTCAGCCCAAGCAGGATAGGCATGTTTTCACGAATAAGCCTTGTTCATGTTGCCGTGTCTATGGACATTACACCCACAATTGATCTCTTTTAACGCATATGAGGTAGATGTGGGAGACTTAAGAAGCATCGCGAGGACAACAAGCCTCCCCTTCTGTCCCTCCCAATGCTGCGCCTACTCAACTGACTGTGTTTACTAATCCTTTCCCTTAGCAGGGGTTCATGGATACCCAACCACCTAAAGGTAAGGCGGTCAGTCAACCTCCTCCATCTAGTACCTTCGATTACCATATTCTCATGATGAACTCTGACCAACCTATCACCATTGACCTCAACCTTCAGACTCAGTCCCGACAGTACAACAAGTCTCCCACTACTTCTACCCCTGAGCCCCCTTCTTTAGGTTCCACAGAGCCTCTTTCGACAACCACTGGTGCTTTACAGATCCCTCATGTTAGAAAATTAAATATTATAGAGCAATGAAACACATAAAATATGCGGAAAACTCAAGCACACAAAACATATAAAACTAGAGAGACACAGATATACGTGGTTCACCCATTTTACTAGCTATTCGGGGTGGACGTAGCCCAAATTGGGTGAACCATGTATATCTGTGTCTCTCTGGTTTTATGTGTTTCGTGTGCTTGTGTTTTCTGCATATTTTATATGTTTCATTTCTCTGTAATATTTAATTTTCTAACAATTGGTATAAGAGCCGAAGGTCTATTTGGCTGATAAACTCACAGGAAAGAAGGGTTCCTGGTTCAAGTGGGAGCAATGGTGGAAGATGGTAAATTTATGGTCGAGAAATTTAACGTCCAAAACTTCTCGTTGTGAAAGATGCAGATGGAAGATTATCTATATCAGAAAGTTTTGTACTTACTATTGAGCGGAGAAACAAAGGAGCCAACAACTATGATAGACGTAGAATGGGATATTCTTGATAGAAAGGCACTTGGAACAGTACGGTTGTGCTTCGCGGTGTCGGTAGCCTTCAATATTTCGAAGGAAACAACAACAAAAGGTTTGATTAAGGTGTTGGAAAAATTATATGAAAAAACCTCGGCCTCAAACAAGGTATTTCTTATGGAACATTTATTTAATATGAAGATGTCGGAAGGTGGATCTGTTGCAGACCATTTAAATGATTTTAATACAGTTACCAGTCAGTTAAGTTCTGTAGGGGTAAAATTTGATGATGAAGTTAGAGCTCTGTTATTTTTGTGCTCATTTCCAGAAAGCTGGAATGGTTTAGTTATGGTCATTAGTAACTCTATCTCTGGATCTAGTACTTTAAAGTTTGATGATGTTGTTGGTGCGACGGAAAATCTTCGGTGAGACATCAGGTAATGCTTTGAGTGCAAATTATAGGGGAAGAAGAATGGAAAGAGGAAAGAGCTCAGGATATCACAGTAAATCAAGGAAAGGTAGATCCAAGTCTAGATCGAGGATAGTGTGCTGGAAATGCGGAAATAAAGGACACCTAAAGAAGGACTGTAGATCTTGGAAGGGAAAAGGAGACACACAAAAAGAAAACAATCATGAAGCAAATGTGACAGGTGATGTGTTACACGATGCTTTGATTCTTTCTTTCGAAAATGTTACTGATTCTTGGGTTGTAGATTCAGGGGCTTTATTCCATGTCACACCTGATAAGAAATATTTTCATGACTATGTTCAAGGAGATTTTGGACAAGTTCGTTTGGGTGATGATAAACCATGTAAAATTGTTGGAATGGGTAAAGTTCTTGTCAAACAACAGAATGGAAACCAATGGCTACTAAAGGAGGTAAGGCATGTTCTAGATCTGAAGAAAAATCTGATTTCAACGGGGTAGTTAGTTGGTGAAGTTTGTGACACAAATTTCTCAGATAAAACTTGGAAGGTCACCAAAGGAGCCCTAGTAATAGCAAAAGGTGAAAAGGTTGGTACATTGTATTTATGCAATGGTATTTCAAACTATGTTAATGCTTTAAATTCCAAAGGAGCAAATGAAGCATTATGGCATCATAGGCTCGGACACATGAGTGAGAAGGGGATGAAGATTCTTCACTCAAGAAATTTGTTGCCGGGTTTGAAGAATGTTCATTTGGATTTCTTGAGAATTGCATTTATGGAAAATAGAAGAGAGTCAGATTTCTCAGAGTTGAGAAAGAAAAGAAGAGCGAAAAATTAGAGCTTGTGCATACATATGTATGGGGACCTGCTCATGTATCATCTCTTTGTGGCTCTCATTATTATGTTACTTTTATTGATGATGCAGCTAGAAAAACTTGAATTTATTGTATTCAGAATAAATCTATTGTATTTGATACTTTCAAGAAATGGAAAGATTTGGTTAAGATTGAGACGGGAAGGAAGTTGAAGTGTCTCAGATCAGACAATGGAGTTGAATATTGCAATAAATAGTTTGATAGGTACTGTTCAGAACTTGGAATTCGCAGAGAGAAGTCAGTTCCAAGAACACCACAAGAAAAAGGTGTGTCAAAAAGTATGAACAGAACAATCATGGAGTGCGAAAGGTGCATGAGATTGCATGCAGGATTGCCTTGAAAATTTTGGGCAGATGCTGTAGATACTTTTGTTTATCTAATAAACAAAGGGCCTTCAAGTTCCTTGGATGGTGGTATTCCAAAGGAAGCATGGACATGTAAAAAGGTAAACTACTCTTTTTTAAAGCCTTTTGGTTGTGAGGCCTTTGTCCATATTAATAAAGAAAATGGAACCAAGTTTGAGGAAAAATCAAAGAAATGTACCTTTATTATATATGGTGTTAATGATTTTGGCTATCGCTTATATGATTATGAAAATCACAAAATCATTAGGAGCAGAGATGTAATATTCAATGAAAAGGTATTGTATAAGAATTAGTTGTAGGAAAAGAAAAAAGAAAAAGAAAACAAAGAATACACAGTTCTTGATGAGATCATAGAAAAGGTAAAGGTGCCTGAAAATAATAATAATCAAGATCCACAACAACAACAACCACCACAACAGCAACAGGCACATCAAACACCTGTAAGTGGTGTTAGAAGATCTACCAGAATAAGTATACCCCCTGAACAATACTCTCCTTCATTATATTATTTATTGTTGACTGATTCTGGTGAACCTGAATGTTATGAAGAAGCAATGCAGGTTTAAAGCAGGAAGAAGTGGGAGCTAACCATGGAAGAGAAGATGGAATCCTTAATGGATAACCAGACTTGGGACTTAGTCAGATTGCCTACAGGTAAAACTACATTGCAGAATAAATGGGTTTACAGGCTGAAGGAAGAAGATGGAGGAAAAAAGAGGTACAAAGCTAGACTTGTGGTGAAGGGGTTTGCACAAAAGAAAGGTATTGATTTTGATGAAATGTTTTCTCCTGTTGTTAAGATGACTTCAATCAGAACTATTTTAAGTCTTGTAGCAACAAAAGATTTACATCTTGAACAGTTATATGTAAAGACAACATTTCTCCATGGAGATTTGGAGGAAGAGATCTATATGGAGAAACCAGAAGGATATGAGGTCAAAAGGAAAGAAAAATTATTGTGCAGGTTAAAGAAGAGCTTTTATGGCTTAAAACAGGCTCCAAGGCAATGGTATCTAAAATTTGACAAGTTTATGTCTGAACAAGGTTATAATAGATGTCACTGTGATCATTGTGTTTATCTGAAAAGGAAAAATGTGGCAGCTATATTATATTGTTATTGTATGTAGATGAAATGCTTGTTACAGGGTCTAACATGCAGGAAATAAATGTGCTCAAAACAAAATTGGCAAATTCATTTGCAATCAAGGATTTGGGAGCTGCAAAACAAATCCTTGGTATGAGAATAACTAGAGACAGGAAAAATTGCAAATTAACATTGTCTCAGAATGAGTACATTCAAAAGGTGTTGAAAAGATTTAATATGTAGAATGCAAAACCATTTAGTACACCTTTTGCTATCCATTTCAAATGTAGTAAGGAGATGTACCCCAAGACACAAGAAGAAATGGACTCTATGTCTAAAGTTCCATATGCATCAATAGTTGGAAGCTTAATGTATGCAATGGTCTGCACAAGGCCTGATATTGCACATGCTGTGGGAGTTGTAAGAAGGTACATGAACAATCCAGGAAAAGAGCATTGGATGGTAGTAAAATGGATTCACAAATATTTGAGAGGTACCACAAATCAAGCATTATGCTTTGGTGCTTCAAAAATTGCTCTACAGGGATATGTTGATGCAGATATGGCAGGTGATAGAGATAACAGAAGGAGCACTACAGGATATGTATTTACTATAGGTGGAACAACTGTCAGTTGGGTTTCAAAAATCTAGAGTGTCGTTGCACTTTCAACAACACAAGCAGAGCATGTTGCTACTACAGAGGCTAGTAAGGAAATGATTTGGTTACAAATATTTATGGATGAATTGGGTATGAAGCATGATATGGACACGTTATATAGTGATAGCCAAAGTGCCATTCATCTTACAAAGAACTTAGCATTTCATTCCAGGACTAAACACATATAGCTCAAGTACCATTTCATACGGTCAGTATTGGAGGATGGATAGTTGAAGCTGGAAAAGATACACACTAGCCAAAATCCTGCAGATATGCTAATAAAAGTTGTAACCATGGAGAAACTGAGGATATGCTCAGTTTCAATTGGTCTTCAAGGATGACGATGAAGATGAGAAACAGCCAGGTCCAAAGAGGAGTCATTTTCCAGTAAATGAAGCAGCGGTGGAGTTACTACAATCAGTCTCCAAGTGGGAGATTTTTGGGTGTGGAGCCTGATTATCTTGTTTATTTTGTATCACAGCATTGGACCCATGTACCTTAATGGGGGCGGAAACGATGCCCATAATTAAACGCTACCTAGGGGGTCCAGGGGGCGGCTGTGACTTTATGGAGCCCCCCCCCCCCCTGGCGGGGGGTTTCGGGGGCAATGTACCTGAAGCTAAAAACAGATTTAGAATTTCCTTGTAAAAGTATAGTAATTTCTAGTCAATCTAGGCCGTTCATTAGGCGGATGATATGATGGTAGAAGTTGTGTTTAGTTTAGGGCTTTTTTCCCTAGAAAGCAACCCCTCGCTTGTATGAGGGTATTGTATTGTGGCTGTGTATTGTATGTGTGTTCTCGGGGCGAGAAACAGATATGGAGACTGTGAGATAGAACAGAGGATATTATAACGAATTTGCTATAGGTTGTGTCTCTTCATTTTGCTAGATAATAGAAAGGAAGGACTGGTTGTTCGGGGTGGACATAGCCCAAACTGGGTGAACCACATATATATGTGTCTCTCTGGTTTTATGTGTTTTGTGTGCTTGTGTTTTATGCATATTTTATGTGTTTCATTGCTCTGTAATATTTAATTTTCTAACACCTCAGCCTAAGGAAAACATTCATACCAAGATCCCCGAGGGACCATTATGCTGAAACGCTACTTCTAGAAAATTTTCCTATTCGTATAGTATAGTAGATTATTTGGCACAATCTCACGCTGCCATCTCAACATTGGAACTCCTCCAGTCATGCCCTTGACAAAAAAAATCTCTACTATCTGCCATGGGCGTTGTATATCCTTCAGATGATCTTTTGATTTTCTTCAATGTTAACCAGTCAGAACATCCTCCCCTTCCTGCTTCCGTCGCCTTCCAAATCCCTGTCAAGATCCAAAATGCCAATGTCGCCCCTTGTATCATTGATGAGGGGGCATCCACCTGTGTGATGTCCACTTCGGTTTGGAAGCAACTCAGATCACCTGAGTTGGACCCTTCCATTATCACCCTTCAAGCGTGGGATGGCCACTCCTCCAATCCCATTGGCACGTTTCGCAATTGTCCTATTACTCTTGCGGCCAAGACTATTTGCGTTGATGTAGAAGTCATTGATGCCCCCTTAGATTACAACATTATATTGGGTCGTAGCTACACTTATCCGATGTTTGCTTTCCCATCTATGGTTCACCGCAAGATGTCCTTTCCTCATAATGGAAAGATATTCACCATTGACTAGTTGACATATTATGAGCCGAAGTCTCAGACCTCCCATGAGTCCATCATCTCTTCGGTGGCCAATAAGAAAACCATCGAACCTTTGGCTAGTGTCTCATCCGGAGTCTACAAAGACTCCTCTTCACTTGGTTCATTCCCTGGTCTTCCTCCTCTTGTCTCTGATCCCAACTAATCGAATGTTTTCTTGGTGCAATCGTCTCAAGCTTCCCTTATGCAACCCCCTTCGGCTAGTCAGCAGCCCCACCCTCTACAAACTTCTCCTAGCACTTCAACTCAGCCTTCTGGACCCCCCCCTCCCAGCGCTTCACCAACAGCTGGTATCCATGAGCCTCTATACCCTCATGGAATAGTTCCTCCAGGCCTTAACCATCTTGGAGTTGTCCCGCCTAGCCATTACCCCTCCAGTCAGATACCATTCCTCACTCCCCCCCGAGAGTGTTCTCGGTACCTATGATGGCCACCCTATCCCTTCCTAACCTGACCCTAGGGATTCTCGTCAAGTAAATCGATCCCCAAGCCTCTACCCTACCTAGTCAACCCAAACCTTATCTTGCTTTAACCCCGGTTCAGCCGGTCGCCATGACCCCTCCCTATATTATCGTGCCTCATCCACCTCAACAGGAACCTTATCCTATTGCGACAGCTTTGGGTAAAGGGAGAAAATATTTCAAGAAGGCACCTAAAGACAAGGTTGCCCCTACAGACCATGCTCCTCCGCAGCCTCAAAAAAATACACCTCCATGTGCTTTGTGTGATATTGTCGGTCATGCCACCCATAATTGTCCTAAATTGCCTCGTCTCAAGGCCATGGTTAATGTCGTGTTCCCTGAGTCTATGGTCCCAGAAACCTATGTTCCTTCCTCAAATGTAGCCAAAAACCACAAGACTATTCACACCAACCACCTCTGTGCTTTTTGTGATCTCCATGGCCATTATACCCACCTCTGATCCCGCCTCGAGGACTTTGACACCTCTCTAGCGGCAGTTATCCAATTCCAGGCCAAGCACAATGAGTCCACGGTTCCCTTATTTGTGCGTTTTGCTTTAGTAGAACCAGAGGACACATCCACTCCCATTGACATTCCCCCTCTAGATGTTGAAATGATAGAGTCTTCAGCCACTATCCACTACCTATCATCATTTATTAGATCCATAGTGGAAGACCCCCCTGGGACTTCCCCTTCTGTTTCGCCTAACCTCCCTCTAGCGATCACCTTGGGCTAAATATCGGTGGATCCTTCATCTACTTTTTTTCCTGTCACCGCTTGTGATGATGTGTATGTGAACTTCTCTTCTCATGATGATGAGTCAAATAGCTTCGCCATGTTAGGTGGTCTTTCTTCCACCAGTCACCTCATCTTCGATTATGATAATGAAATTATGGAAGTATTCACCACCCCTAACTTTATCTACCCCCCCTACATCGAAGCCATGCTTTCAAACCACATACACCTTGTGGCCATTACATTGACAGCCAATTTTTGGGTAAGGGGGCACCCATATTTGAGAGACCAGGAGAAGAAATTCCCCACAACTCTCCTAGTGTATCTGGTTGTGTCGACTCTAGTACCCTTATTATTCCCCATTTAGAAGAAACTCTAGAGTCCCATATCACTTCAGATCAGTCTAGGGATGATACCCCTCATTATTCTTTCATCTTACATCACCAACCTAGTCATCTAGATATTGTTGTTGACCAACCTGTGGGTTTTCTAGGAGAGCAGCAGTTCATTATCTCCAAATCCAGTCTTTGGGATAGTGACACCATGTATGCCAATCCAGAAACTTAGTCTGTTTGCTTCATATATGCAACACCAAAAGAGATGGCTAATCCTCCATTCCCTTTCTTGAACTGCATAACCATAACGAAAACAAATGGCACACCACATCATAAATATGTGTTTAGATTCCCCTTTTCTAAATACATTTTAGCATGAACATAACATGCTTATGGGCACCTACACCCCTCAACCATAAAATCCTAGCTTCATCCAAGAACAACATTGAAACCCCCTTTCTTTGACAGGTCACACTTTTTAGGTAATTTCCTGGGACAAGTCACAATTTTCTGCCTAGTACCTGCTACCCAGGTCACAGAACAAACCCCAAAAAGTGTGACCTAGCCTATTCATGAGCTCTGGGTGCCTAAACTAAGATTTTGATCCACTAAAATGAAAGAGTAGGATTAGGCCTCCTACTTGCAACTGAAAGATCTCGATTCCAATGGTTGGTTTGTCTGCTATGATCGCCACGAGATTTAGGGCCTTCTCTCCTCTCTACATTCACCACAACTACACTTGTAAATGAGTGAATTTGGAGGGAAAATGCCTTATTAAAAGAGAAAACCCTTGATTTTTCTTTCGCCCGCTGTGGCCAAACCGTAGCTTAGTTTGACAAATCGTCTCTACTATTGGAAATCTCTCACTAAGCCCTCAAATGGGTATCTGTTAGATTTTCATGATTTGATATTTCACCATGACACATTTTGTCCAAGAAGTGTCACTTCACCAATCCTCTAAACCAAATTTCTTCACTTGCAACACTTATACTTGGGGCACCACTTTGCCTCCATACTTGTCCATGCTCGTGTCAATTTTCGTCATGAGTAACCATCTTGTACTCATATCTTTATGGTCCCCACTGGACCTTTTTTGTGTGGCAGCATCATCGAGTCCCCCTTGTTTAGAGCATCTGAGTTGAGTCATCATCGCATCCATGGAGTCTATCCCGAGTCCCCTTGTATCCTGCTATAGTCCTCCATCCTTCATTTCTTGGTTCTTCACTTGTGTCCCACATCATGGCCTTCAGTCCTACTGTCCCCTATCCCCTTTCATATTGTGTCAGTCACTGCTAGGTCATCCATGCCCTTTATGCTCTAACAAGGGAAGTCTTCCGTCTGCTACTCAGTACCCCCCATTTCATCATCATCCCTGGTGTCAGTCTGTCAATTGCTCTACTATTTTCTCTCGTGCCTTAGTTGAGGATCCCTTGTTGTCTCACTTATGGTGGACCTACTTCTGTCGACATCTGATCATTCATTCCAGAAGACAGGTCTAGAGGGTAGTGTACCTTGGTTCCAGCTTCCACTCTTGTTCGGTGCCTCGGATCAAGCAAAGGGAATCGTTATTGCCCTTCAACTTAATTGTTTCTTGGCTCTAGCTCCTTACAACATGATCAAGATCTATATACTTGATGGTTCAGTCACAGAAAAAATTGTACCGGTGATTCCCGGGTGTCTATGAGATGTTACAGACCTCATAAGGGGGTGGACCTTCAGGTAGCCCCCTACATGCCTGGATGACCTCTTCATTACAACCTTTGATGCAACTCCATAGATTTGTTGATGTCATCCTCAACCACTTGCAGCGCCTTTTTGTTTGCATGTATCAGGTAGATTTTCAAAGCCCTTTGCTACTTACAGGGGAACTTTGGTTATATTTATATCTCATGTACTAAGATATTTTTGTACAAGTCCTGGATGTTATCCCAGGAATAGTATGTATGTGGGATTCATTATCATGTTTTTATCTATCTCATGTTTATGCCAACATGTACTATATAGTTCAATACCTTGGTTACTGGACGCATTATTCTTTGCACTTTGTCTCGGTGGGCATAGGTATGCCTCCCCTGCCACATATAGCACGGGTACTCACTCATAAAAGATAATTTTTGCACCTGGACGTCTCACCTCCTCAGGGTCTGGTTCTCTAGCGCTTTGGTCTACCTTATATTTCTCTCTCTCCGACTTCCCCTTCGGTGTCTAGTGATTGAGTTCTTACAATGTACTTCGGTCATACGATTAGCTCCTAATGCTCGGACGTTGGGGGGGGGGGCAATCTGTTACACCATTTTTTGGACATCTAACCTATTACTATTAGATGAACCAAAGTACACCATTTAAGACCAATTTTACCCTAAGTAAAATTGCTTTCACTATGAAAAATAACTTAGTAAACCACATTTATTAAGTTTTTTATGATCTAAACAGGAAACCCCATGAGGATATATTGAATAAATCCACATTTGGTTGATTCTCCTCAAGGAATAATTAATTAAACAATAGTTTAATTAATATTCCTGGTCATATTTAACCCAAAACAAGAAAATTAATTAGTTAAATCATTATTTATCTTATTATTTTCTAGGAATAATTATTTAAACCTTATTTAAATAATATTCCTTGTTAAATTTGACTAAATCATTTATAAATAATTGAATAAATCATTATTTATTTAATTATTACTCAACCACACCCTTAAAATGATAAATAAATAATATATTTATTTATTATTTACAAATAAAGGGGTTTGATAAAAGTCAAATTCTTTTTCCCTCCAACAAATATAATAAAATATTCCATAAAAGTTGGATCTTGATTTGGTTAATAATATTTTAATTATGCACTAATATCTTGACTAACTCAATATTTTGTTATAAATAGAAGTGTTTTTCCATTCATTCACTACCTTTTGTTGCCTAAATATCACTCTGGATCTATACTTTTGGTCTGACTTTGATCCTCTATCATTGTCATATTTTGCTACCATTTTTATTGTGAGCTCCCTTTGAGTTTCATTTTTGTTTGGCTTTTCTACACCATCAAGAGAGAGAGATTTTAGATATGAAGTGCTGAGGACTTACAAGAACCCATCCCATTGAGGGGGACTAGTAACATATTTCTAAGTTCCCTTCCCAGGTGTCAAAAAATACAAAAAATTCTTTAAAACATTCTTGTCTTGTCTATTGGATGCATGGAGCAACTCTTGCTTTTATTTATTGCTTAATATATTTTGATGCATAGATCTCGATTTTGCAGCATTTATCTTGGTCAACTAATTGCAGATCTAAAGATATTGGAAGCCATCTTTACTATTAGGGTTGTTTTTTATGCATGGCTAAAGTGAGCCTTTTTCGTATGCTTGTGATTAAGATTCATACTAACAACCACCATACTTCAAAATTCCAACATATGCCTACATTATTATTCAAGTAAGCGTACATATTATAAAAAATATCAAGAAACACTTATAGTATGCACAATATTTCTCAATTCCATGATGTAAGAATCTATTCAAAGATATGTATGTATTCTTTATTTAATACTTATGTATATGGATATGCATCTATCCCATATAATGGATTCCATAGGAAATAATTAATTTCATTATCCTTTTTGACTCACCCTCAAGATTCTAGCCACCATCCCACATTTCCTCCTCCTTGATACACTCACCCTCTAAGCTTAGATGTCCCCTTGTCTACTAAACAATCCCTTAGGTGATCCATCTTCCCATGGATTTATCCTATAAGGAAAGCACCAACTTATTACTAGACATCCACTAGTAGTATATAACTTGTCAAAATCATAGGGTTCCTTTGTCATAACAATGACCCTCCTTCAAGGCTTTCTATCTTCAATAGCCATCATATATAATGTATCATACACACATAGTTACAATATATATATATATATATATATATATATATATATATATATACAACTTATAAATTCCAAGTCCAATTCATAAATTTTATAAGTATGAGATTACTGCTCATGGTGTTTGGATCTTGTGTGGCGTAGTACCTAATATTTCTTATAGAATTACACTCATTTTCATATTTTAGACCATTCCACCTAAAACCTAAAATTTTTAATGAACTAAATAAAAGTGATTATCTATGCCTTTAATCCTTTCTTTCAATATTTAGTACCATCCATGAGGTTTTCTCAGAATAATATTAACAAACTAATAATTCAATCATTTTTAGTTGTTAATCATACTCAATTAAATTGAACTATGTTTCAATGTACATGTGTTACTTAGCATACCTACCATTACAAGATGAAACTAAATATTTATTCCAATAAATTGATGTGTCGATAGTCATGATAACCTATACTCAATCCATCTGTGTTGCTTGAATTCAAAATCCTACATTTCTATATCATGTATTCCACCATCATCAATTGGAAGGTCTAACCAATACCTCAAGACATCATCAAGTCACCCCCCAAATGTACCTCGAACATACTACAAGGAAATTCCTTTCTCTACTATATGTTACCTTAGGAATCCTCTCCTTTATAGGTGCTCCTCACTATTTTCTAGAAGGTTATAGTCTACAATGGCAACATAAGTAGGGAGGCAAGTGGAAATTTGTGTAGTACTATATCCTTCCATATCCATCAACAATATGGTCTCACACATTAGCTCTATTGGAATTCGCTATCATGTGTTATACAAATTTATAACATGATTTTGTTAACCATTCACTCATTATAAGTGAATCAATCATGAGATACTAATTCATGTTTGAATCAAAAGGATTATTAAAATCTTGCCATACCAAAATATTCTTCATTCATCATATCCAACCTAGGAATCATTTTCATACATGAGTTCAATCATACAAAAATAAATGAATATATAAAGTATGCATAAAGGAATTCTTACTCCAATCATTACAAGTCATATATATTGGCATGATTAATTTTCATATTTGGATAGTTTCCTTCAGCATTGCTGATGTTACTTGATCGTTCGATGTATCGTGGGAACTCATGTGATACCTTAATAAACCTCTTGAAAAGAATCCTATCATTTTTATCTTTTTTCACAAGGTTTTCTATCATAGGCCACTTCATCATCAATGTTTTCAACCAACATTGATTTTTTTTTGGAATAAACTATGTGTCAATATTTGAAATGTCCAATGTTTTGAGTGGACACTCCACCCATCATCAAGGTCAAAAAAAGAAATAAAATACAAGGTGGCTTTAGTAATGAAAATAGAATACAAAGGTAACAGAAAGGAGTTAACCATGAAATAAGAAAATGGGTTCCAAAGAATGGAAAATATCTTTAAATAATATAAAGAATAAAATATACCTTAGGAGAAATTTGAGGCATAAATTATTAATAATACAACAAAGACAAATATTTATAAACTAATTAAAGGATTCAAAAAAATATTAAAATATGGATTAAAATATTAAATTATTATTTTTAAAATTCAATGTAGTTTGGATTCATCAAAATTGTTTTAACAAGCCATGCGCTTTGTTGAAACAATGTGGAAACAATTTCATGTTTTGGAGAATCCTCTAGAATATGGTGTGATAACAAGATTATGGAATATTTTAGATGCTATCTAATACTTACAAGAAAATATATCATAATATTTCAAATTAGAATATTTGTTTCAAACCATGATTTTGTGATCAGTAGAGGAGGAGTGGATGTTTAGTGCACTATCATTTTTGAAGTCAAATTTGAGGAAAAAACTTGATAAACATATGGATATATGTCTAAAATTATATGTAACAAAGTATGACATTAACAATTTTCCATATGAAAGAACAATATCTCTTTGGTGATCATATTGTGATAGAAGGGGCAAAGACAATACAACAAACTTCTCTAATAGAATTGATATGGAGAATGATATTTTGTAGGATCAAAATTACAGTTCATGTGGAAAATATTTTGTTCAGAATGAAGAAAATGAGGACCAAATTGAGAAGTGGAAAATTGATATACCACAATATTTTATCTATTCCAATATATATGAAGTCCTAAAGAACACTTATTTTGGTATACATGTTCCATAGGTTGTGTAAGAAAAATTGAATGGAATAGTACAAATGAGGTGATTCCTTTTCTTTGATTAAATTTGTTGTTCCACAAATTTTGGTGTAGGTTATGAGTTATTTATCACAAAAACATTACTAATACTATATGCCAATTTGACACTGCATTTGAGGTAAGAACATGTTCTATACTTTCTATTCTTTATTGTAACATTGAAGCCATATTTCCTTGCAGCAATATTTTTTAAGGTTGATGTCTTGATAATTAACTATTACTTTATCCCTTTCTTGTATGTGATAGAAAATGAAGCAATAATTTTATCCCTTTCTTAATGGTTTGTTTGTTTGTTGTATTTGGATCATTTTTCCAAGTTTGAAAATTTTGGGTTTATTTTGGTTAAAAATTATGATCTCTTAAATTCTTCTAGTTTTTATTGGTTGTTTAATTGATCCTTTTGTTAAGTCATGATTTGTTTCATCTTATTTTATTGATTTGAGGGGTTCGGTTAAAGTTAAATACCTTTGTTGAGTAAAAATGTATTTTGTTTGTTTTTTTGTCATGTTCATTTGAGATTGATGTGGTATTAGGATTAATATATGACTTCACTTATTATTTAGGAATTCAATGCGTTTTCCATAATTATTATTATTTTCTTTATATATTTTATTATTGAAGGATATGTTTTATTTTATTTTTATTTTTATTTCCTCTCACATTGTGGTGTCACAAAAGACTATTCACCTTTTAAAATATACTACTTTATTATATATTTTCTTTAAAAATACTTATTGTTTGTTAAGAGAGGAAAATGAGCTCTGCCTAGTTACGCGAAGAAAAAAATGGTCTATGCACTAGGATCCTATGTGTTCATCATAGAAGTTGTAGAAATTATACAATATGCATGTATATCTCATATTCACCCGATCTGACAATATGTTAAAGTTAAATAATGAATCGCTTCTACGAATCTTTGCGGAATTAAAAACATAATCGCCAATTACATAAGCATGAAGAAAGATCAATCACACACAACACAGATAATTTCCCAGGGAAAGCTTACAGATAAAAACCCCACTATCTTCTATTCTATATTATATCATGGATCATGAAACAATTACATACAAAAATCTAATCACCAGAGCTCTCAGTACATTAGCTAATTTTCTCACACTGTCATACAAAATTTGGGAAATCCCTTGGCCAATTTACTGTCTCTAGACAGCCTGCCTTCACTGCGCAATCCCTACTGAAAGAAATCCCTGAATTGATGCCTTTTTTCCTTCCTTGATTGCGCAAGTATCATGGGCTCATCCAATGTGTGTGTGCTTGCATGTGTGAAAGCGGATAATGTCACAACTGATAGTTTACTTCTCTTTCACCTAGAACTCAATTGGGTCTCCACTAGATCTGGCATGCATGTAACTAATGATAGTGAATCTTTAGTTACATGTGAGATCAATACTTCTGAATTAATTAATAATTAATTCACTTGATCTCTCACTAGTGTATCTTCAGTTACAACTAGCATAACTGAGTTTAACTCACTTAACTGAGTTAAAATATTTACAACTTGCACAACTCATGCACCATTGCACTTCCAACTCTATTACAACTAGAATCACTCAGTTACAACTAAATTCAACTTGCATGTCCCACCAACCAACCTCTTAACTCGAAATTCACTTAGCTAACTGATTTTCCACTTCAGTTAACTATTTTCAAGTTCTCATTGAGAATATATTATAGTTTAATGTCCATCTAAATTAAGCGATAATAAAAATAGACATACACCTAAAAATAGCATGTGGGCCCCACCCTAGCGTAGGTGCTTAATTTTCACTAGGATCAAAAAATTTTCTTGTTGAATTTCAACACTCCCTCTCAACAAGAAAGGGATTATCCTTCACTCCGATCTTGTCTCTATGGTATTCGAATTTTCTCTTGGTGAGTTCCTTCATCATAATATCTGCATCCTGATCTTCTATGGGATTGTACTAAAGAAACATAATTTTCCTCTACACATAATATCTGAGATGATGGTACTGGATATATATATCCTTGGACCTATCATGAAACACATGATTAATTGAGATTTTAATGCAACTATGATTATCACAATGAATCACTTTTGGATCCATCTGAGAAATAAACAAACCAACCAAGATATTTCTCATCCATATATCCTCAGATGTAGCTTGACTCACTTCCATGTATTCCGCTTCTTCTAAACTGAGTGCCACGGATATATGCTTCCTACTGTACCAAGAAACAATTGTAGAACCGATACTAAAGATCCCCCCTGATGTGCTCTTTCTATCCGATGGACTGGCAGCCAAATCTACATCCCTGAAGCCATGAAACTTCACTCCATTCATTATTTTATACCATAAACCATACTCTGATGTGCCCCTCAGGTATCTCAGGACACGCATCCCCGCCTTCCAAGAGAGATTGGTAGGCTTAAACATAGATTGACTCAGCTGGTTAACTGCATATAAAATGTTCGGTCTCATGTTCACTAGATACATTAGCCAACCCACTAACTGTCGATAGATAGTAGCATTCACTGACTCCCAAGAAGTAGCATCCTCTTTCCTCCAGTTTCTTGGAAGAGGCGTAACCATGGATTTTCAGCTCTCCATGTTAAAATTACCTAGTATCTCCATTGCGTACTTGCCTTGAGATACAAAAATTTCACCATCCTAGTGCCATATTTCCAATCCAAGGAAATAATGAAGAAGGCCCATATCCTTCATTTCAAACTCTGTAGCAAGATCCTTCTTGCATGAGTGTATCAGCTGCTCATCACCAGTCAATATTAAATCATCAACATAAAGAAAAATGATTAAAATCTTACCCTCCACCACAATTTGGTATAGGTTTGCATCTGCTTCACTTTTGGTGAAGCCTAGTCCAGTGAAATAGTTTCCTATCTGAGTGTACTAAGCACGGGGTGCTTGCTTCAGCCCATACATCACTCTTTTGAGTCGGCACACATGTGACTCACTGTTGAAGATCTCGAAAAATTCAACCTGCTGTATGTACACCTCTTCCTCAATGATCCCATTGAGAAACATAGTTTTCACATCCATATATTGAATGCACCAGCCCATTTGCGCTGAGAGTGCAAGTATGGTCCTTATGGAAGAGTACCTTGCGACACGCGCAAAAATCTCATCATAATATATCCCCTCGATATGTGAGAAACCTCGGACCACAACTATGGCCTTGTTTTTCTCCACAATCCCATCAAAAACTTTCTTTACCTTGTAGATCCATCTCGAACCTACCACTGATTTGTTAACCGGTATTGGGACAATTTCCCATGCACTATTTTTGACAATGGAGTCATACTCCTCCACCATTGCATCAACCCATGTAGGTTTTTTCACTTCTTCCTGAAAGGAAGATGGTTTAGTGAAAACACGTTTTCTCATAAGAGCCATGTATCCCATAAATTGGTCAAGAGACTGTCTCTGTCTGCGCTGAAAAGTAGGGGCTCCTACATTCTCTATAAAATCAAGTCTCAGCCTATCAAGTTCTGTGGTGCACTTTCTTCAATTTCTGATGGATGGCTCTGAATGAGTGGCTTCCTCCACTCCATGAACCTCCTCATGTGGCTGATCCACATCTTGAGACTCATCTTTGGGAACTAGTAGTTACTCCTCCACATGCAAGTCTAGCTCCCTCTCAAGCGACAACCGCATGGCTTTCCCCTCATCAAATTTTATATCATGTTGCACAGCAATCATTCTGCTATTTGGAAAATACACATGATATTTATGTGGTGTTTCTGTGTACCCCACAAAAATCCCAACTTCAGCAGTCGGCTCTAACTTCTTCCTAGCATCCTTGGTCACATGCACATAAATAGATGAGCCAAAATTCTTAAAGTGTGAAACATCCATTTTCTTACCAATGAAATATTCTTCAGGTGTACTCATGAGAAGTACTCTATGAGGACAATTATTTTGCACATAAACCGCATTATTGCATGCTTCCACTGACAAATGCATTGGTAGGTCCTCATCATGCAACATTGCTCGTGTTGCACCCACGATCATCCTTTTATTCCTCTCTACAACCCTAATCTACTGTGGGTTATGAGGCATTATGAGTTCTCTTTGAATTCCTTCTTTTTTGTATAAGTTCTTGAATTCGTTAGAGATGTATTCTCCACCATTATCGCTCCTAACATCCTTCACTTGCTTCCACGACTGTTTCTCCACCACTTCCTTAAACTCACAGAACTTAGAGAATGTTTGATCTTTCTTCTACATGAAGAAGATCCATCATTTATGAGAAAAGTCATCAACAAATATTACATAGTAATTATGTTTTACTGTTGAAGAAATGAAGAATGGCCCACACACGTCTGTGTGAACTCTCTCAAGGATCCTCTAAGCATGGTTCTCCTTCTTATGAAAGGTGGAGTTTACATACTTCCCCATGGCGCAACCCTTGCATTGATCTAACTGAGAAAGTGTTCCCATTGGAAGTTGAGTAGATATTTGTTGCATGAATTTCAAGGCTCCATTGTGAAGATGGCCCAATCTCTTGTGCCACAATTCGCCATCATCCCGGCTCACCACTTTCTCCACCTTGCCCACCATGGCAGTGCAACCATATACCTCCACCTTGTAGAGATTATTAACTCGAATCGATATCCTCTTGGCTTGACCCATTTTTTATGTCGCTGGAAAGCTTTTCCATCACTAAAAACAAAACCATAGCCTCTGTCCTCCAACATTGCGACTTAGACCAAATTTTTCTTCATACTTGGTACATGCATCGCATCTTTTAATTGAAATGGTTTACCTGACTCCCTCTGAAAGGTAATGGTAACAATCCCAATAGCACTGTATCGTCCGTCGTCACCCATCTCAACATGCATCTAGAGATATTTCTCCTCCAATTCATTGAAAAGTTCCTTATCTCCCATCATGTGAAAGGAAGCACCAGTTTCCAAATACCACACTGATCCCAATGCACTTGACACCATGAATTCAATCAAGGAGAATTCAAGCTCAAATTGCGAGACAAGGGCCTCACCAGCTGCAGATCTAGCAAACTTCTTTTTCTTCTTCTTTTGTGGACATTTAGTAACAAAATGCCCATGTTCGTGACAGTGAAAACACTTCACCTTGGACATGTCCTGCTTCTTTCCTTTAGACTCAAATTTAAAATGGAATTTCTCACCCTTACCCTTCTTCACCTTGGCAGCCAAAGAACAATCGTATTCATCATCATGCTTTGATGAAGAGCCATCTCTGGTGTTCTGCCTGAACTCCTCCTACACCAGATCCGACCACAGTCATTGCCAATTTGGAAATTTTTCTCGTCCGTTGACAGAGTCTTCATAATTGTGCCAACTCTTAGGAAGTCCTAGGAGAGCCAAGCTCACAAAATCATCATTAGCGACTGTTATTCCCACACTCCCTAGTTCATCCCGACATTGGAAAAAATTTGTGAGATACTTTGGAATGGTGTCACCCTTTTCCATCTTGATCTTCCTGAGTTTGTATTTGAGCGCCAATTTTCTATGGTCATTGCTACTTTGGAATAGATCTTTCAAAGCCTTCCACATAGCATATGGTGTGGATTTCCCATAGAGGATTGAGACAATGTGGTCCCATAGTCCCTCCAGTAGGATCCTCCTCACCTTTATCACTTTCTTTTTCCATGCATCAATATTGGCATCATCTATAACATTTGGATTAGGAACATCTTTTTCAATGAATTCATTCAAGCCATTATCTTCAAGTATCACCTCCATCATGTCCTTCCAAGAAATTTAGTTCAAGCTGCCCTCGATTGCATACTCTAACCTCAAGCCATTTAAATCCATTTTGATCTTGAATCATTCGTAGCACCAAGAAAGTCTTTCTGCAAAATTGAATTCTTTCCAACCACAAACTTAGCTCCTGCTTCACCTCTACAATTTCTTGTGCTCTGATACCATGTAGAAATTATAAAATATGCATGTATATTTTGGATTCACCCAATCTAAAAGTATTCTAAAGTTAAATACTGAATCACATCGAAAAATCTTTGCGGAATTAAAAACACAATCACCAATTACATAAGCATGAAGAAAGATCAATCACACACAGCACAGGTAATTTCCCAAGGATATATTACAACTAAAACCCCACTATATTCTATTGTATATTATATCATGGATCATGAAGCAGTTACATACAAAACTCTAATCACAAGAGTTCTCAGTACATCAGCTAATTGTCTCACATTTTCATACAAAACTTGGAAAATCACAACCAATTTACTGTCTACAGAGAGCCTGCCTTCACTGCGCAATCCTTGCTGAAAGAAAGGCATGAATTGATGCCTTCTTTCCTGGATTGACTGTGCACGTATCATGGGCTCATCCAATGTGTGTGTGCTTGCATGTGTGCAAGCGGATAATGTCACAACTTATAGTTTACTTCCCTTTCAGCTAGAACTCAACTAGGTCGCCACTGGATCTGACATCCATGCATCTAATAATAGTAAATCTTCAGTTGCATGTGAGATCATTAGTTGTGAATTAATTAATAATTAATTCACCTGATCTCTCACTAGTGTATCTTCGGTTACAACTAGCACAACTGAGTTTAACTCACTTAACTGAGTTAAACTATTTACAACTTGCACAACTCATGCACCACTGCACTTCCAACTCTGTTACAACTAGAATCACTTAATTAAAACTAAATTCAACTAGCATGTCCCACCAACCAACCTCTTAAATCGAAATTCACTTAGGTAACTGATTTTCCACTTCACTTTACTATTTTCAAGTTCTCATTGAGAATAGATTATAGTTTAATGTCCATCTAAAGTAAGGGATAATAAAAATAGACATACACCTAAAAATAGCCTGTGGGCCCCACCCTAATGTAGGTTCTTAATTTTCACTAGGATCAAATTTTTTTCTTGTTGAATCTCAAAACAAGTCATATTATCATGAGAAGGACATTAATCTAGTGCAATTATACTTTGATACCAATACAAAAAAAACATCACATGTAATTAGTTGGGAACGATAGATTGTTTAGTGTAGTATTATTCTTGAAGTGAAAATCCCCTTCATGATCATTGCTTTGTGACATATTATTCCAAGTAATGAACATGCATAGATAATTTTTTATATTTTTCTTAGATTTTTTAACTCACCCATTGTAGATTTTTAATGAGTTTGTGTTATTACCTTTTTTTTCATTGTGTAGGAAATTAAGTTTCAATGCATATTCATCTTCCATTCATTCTCATTTTTTTTTTTTGGTCCGATTTAAAATAATTTTTTACCAAGCCAACATTATTAGAGTTACATCTGAGACTTTTGTGATCCATAGATTAGATAAATGTCTTTTCAGATTAATCACATCATTAGGATTTTGGTCGACGTTTTGAACCAACTAATGCGGTTCATCCTCAGGACAAGGTGAAAATCCAATCGATCTGATTGAATAAATAGTGTGGGTACATCATTTCCCGGTATTAGATGAAGAAAACTAGCCGTTAAAAACTAGTTGTTTTAAGACTAGCTGTTTAAAAACTAGTCGTTAATGAATTAGTTAAAAACTAGTCGTTAATGAATTAGTTAATTAGTTAAGAAGTTTATTAAAATATTGACCCACTTTTTTTTTTGACAGAAAAAAAAGGTTCACAAATAGATCTAGCAGCATCCCTAGATATACTATTAATCATGAAATATAGTTCTTCCAAGACTTTTTGAAATTTTAGGAGACACCCAAAAGCCCTAAATCCCTTCTCACCTAACATATTGTTAGAGAGATACAAGGATCTCACCAGGACCAAAGTTTTGGTTGTTGAAGCTTTTTTTCAAACTCACAATTCTTCATAAAACGATACTTGGCCAATCACATTAAAATTTTGAAACCTTGGACCTAGATAATTTTGAAACCTTGGACCTAGATATTCTTCATTTTTTGATAGTTTAAATGGATGGAGTCACTAAAACACCTTCTTATAATTCTAAAAATTGTGGAAAATTATAATAAATATATGTGCCCACATTATCCATCTTCACTATCCATGTTCATGCCACTGCATTTCATGCAGATTCTCAAGTTTAGCTTCAAAATCATCACTAATGCCACTTTTCATCCTCATCCTCATCCGTGTTCTCATACAACTAATAGGCTTCACGCTGGAGATCGTCATTATCTTCGAGAGACCCAAGCACAAAAACACCTCTGACATTGCTACAGAGACAAAATCATAGAATTATTTCAAACTTCTTAGTAAAAAAAGGCATGGATATCACTCCATCTGCCTCTAAAGAAGTATGTGCATTAAGAATATTTTCTAGAAATATTTGATATTCTAAAATAGAAGAGAGAAATGGGTAGAGAGTTTCCCAAGATTCAGTTGTCCAGACATATTAGCGTATGATTATTTTGGAACAATATATTTTAGGAAACAAATATGTTCCTCTCCCATTGCAGACATAAGAGTTACAATAAGGTCTTTACCTTGATCTGTGCCACCAGCTGGTCATCAGTAGGTAGCTTAAGATCATCCTTGGTCTGCCCAGATTGAGATCATACTTGCTAGTGTTTTAAGTAAATACTTTAACTACCTTGCAGGGCCTGGCCTTGATCACGATGTAAATTTTGACATTCTTCCTCTTGGAATTTACAAGGGTGTTTTCCTAGATAGGTTCCCACCCACTTACAAGTATTAGTCTGCGATGGCTCCTTTACACATAATTATAATCTATTTCTTCTACAGAATTCCTAATTTTCTTCACTTTCTCCTCTGGTGGGTGTGCAGGTATTGGTTTTTTGGACCTATCATTAGGAGCGAGGATCCAAAGTTAGATCAATTTCCAGGTATCCCTAACCGTGAATAGTAATTTATAAAAGAAAAAAAATGAAATATAATGCAAATAGTAATTTTTTATTTTTTATGTATAATTTTTACTGATGTCCATTGCTTCCAAGCATTGCTCACTCTGTGGATCATGCATAAGAAGAGAGAGGCTCGCTTGTAAAGGCAACCAATATGTTGGTTGACTGTCACCGATGTTAATGCCAATTGCAATCTTTCTACCTCAAGAGTGAGAGGTATGGTTTCTACGTGGTAAAAAATTAATAGACCGAGGAAGAAAATCCAAAGATTATATTGGCTAGATTTATCTAGTCAAACCCATCATATGAACACTCACTTTTTGTAAATATAAAATAATTTAATTTTACGAATACTCACTTTTTGTAAATTTAAAATAATTTAAAAAATAAAATAATACATGTCATGTTTTAGGTTGATAATGAAACAAATTTAAAAAAAGGATGTATTTGAAATTTTAGGAAAAGAAAAAGCATACAATAATAATAAGACATATATTAATTTATTGAGGCATCTGAGAGACTTTTGTGATTTATTTTAGAAATCTATAAACTCCAAAAAGAAATTATGTATTTGAAATTTTGGGA
The DNA here is from genome assembly GCA_034641835.2 of Pinus albicaulis. NCBI lineage: Eukaryota > Viridiplantae > Streptophyta > Pinopsida > Pinales > Pinaceae > Pinus > Pinus albicaulis. Next base: position 67,278 of record JAXQQM020092906.1, on the reverse strand, counting down.
AAAAGATAATTCTTACAATAATAATAAGACCTACAATATTACATTGAGTTATATAGACAAAGATTTGTGACTTATTTTGGGAATCTGTAAACTCCATAAAATGGCTTTGGTGTGTTGGAGGACATGCCCATTACCCAACATTTTGCTTTGTCCCAAATGATGAACATAGCAACAACTCAACCAAATCTGATCCCTAATCCCAATGACAATGCTAACAAGGACACTTTTTCATTGGCATAGCTCAACAATCCCCATTTAGCATTACTATTGTTGTTATTTCCTCCAACAATTGTTCTCTTTGGCTTATCATTTTTATTGCATGTTGGTATAGGAAGCCCACATAAGTATTCATTATTGTCAAAAGATGTTACACTGAAAGTAGAAAATTGTGTCCTTGTTGTAATTGAGCCACAAAGGTTGTTATATGAAACATCGAAAGAAGCCAACATTGATAATCTAGAGAGAAATTTAGGAATAAGTCCACTCAATTTGTTTTTTGAAAAGTCTAATTGCTCCAAAGAAGCTATCTCACTGAGAGATGCAGGAATATGCCCTTCCAATTGATTTCCCAATAAATTTAGTAGTCTTAAGCTACTCATGCTTCGTATATTTGTAGGGATTTCTCCTGTAAGATTATTACAAGACAAATCAAATATAGTGTTTGCAGGCAATAGATATGACACATTATACTCAATTCCTTTGATGTCAATAATAATTTCCAAATCTAATTCTTTATTATTTGACACATTTGCAAATCCAATGAGCCTCTTAAGATGTGTTGGTATCCTTCCATTAAATTTTTTGTTGGATAAATCCAACACATGCAACTTGGTAAGATTTGTGATGTGTTGAGGAATATAACCATGCAAATTATTATAACCAAGGATTATAGCTTTCAAGTCCGGAAAAGATGTGAAGTACTGAGGAAGGTCCCCCGTTAATCCATTTTTCCTTAAATCCAAGAGCCAAGGTCGTGTACAATTGGCCAAAGATGCAGACAATGTCCCATTAATGTTATTAGAGTGAGCAGAGAATATTTCCATTTGAGTACAACTGCCAATGCCATTAGGAATCAATCCATCCAAGTTGTTTTTGATAAATCTAATGTGTCTAAAAAAATCAAACTATTAATACTCTCAGGTATACTCCCTGAGATATTGTTATTATATATGGTTAGTGTAGAGAGAGAGCTTAAATGGCCTATGCTATATGGAATATGTCTAGTTAACTTGTTTGAATGCAAGGTTAAGTATTCCAACAAATGAAGCTTTCTTATGGCTCTTGGAATTGTGCCTTTCAAATTGTTGTTTGAGAGGTAAAGGAATTGAAGGTTCTTTAAAGTGGTAATGGTTTTAGGAATGCTACCAGTAAGTGTATTTGTATTAAGATTTAATTAATTCAAATAACTAAAATTACTAATAGTTATAGGAATAATACCATTTCATATATTATTACTCAGATCTAGGGAATACAATTGACTCAAGTGGGTAAGAACTATAGGAATGCCACCACTAAGCATGTTTGAAGAAATATCTAACATTTCTAATTGAGTCAAGTTGAGAATAGATTTAGGTATATTGTTAGTGAGGCTACTGAAATGGATACTTACAGAGTTCAACATGGTTAGCTTGGCAACGCCTTTAGGGAGGTCAGTGATTTTATTAGCAGAGAGATCTAAGGATGTAAATTTGGTCAAATTGGCAATGCCTTTAGGGATGTTAGTGAGTTTATTGGCAGAGAGATCTGAGGATGTCAATTTGGTCAAATTGGCGATGCCTTCGCAGATGTCAGTGAGTTTATTGGCAGAGAGATATAAGGAGGTCAATTTGGCAATTCCTTTAGGGATGTGAGTGAGTTTACTGGCAAGGAGAGATAAGGAGGTCAATTTGTTCAAATTTGCAATTTCTACAGGGATGTGACTAAGTCCACAATCGTAAAGTGTTAAGTCGGTCAGCATGGTTAAGTTTCCAATGGCTTTAGGTAGGCTTGTTGTGAGGTTGAGACTAAGATATAGATGAGGGAGGGGAAGCCTAAATATTCCATGAGGAATAGAACCATAAATATTAAAGCTAGAAATCAAAAGTTGCTTAAGTTTTTTCAAATTACCTAACTGATGTGGTATATTGCCTAGAATTCATTATGGCCTCCTAGACGTAGTTGCTCTAGTTTCTGCAACAGGCCCAAGTCGGCTGGAATAGAACCATTGAGTGCATTGTAACCGAGGTCAAGAACTCACAAAGCTTTAAGTTTCCCCAACTCAACTGGAATAAAACCCTTGAGTGCATTCAAACTGACGTCAAGTACTTGTAAAGATTTAAGCTGGCCCAACTCAACTAGAATAAAAACCTCCATTGAATTACTGCTCAGGTCAAGTACTCGCAAAGCTTTAAGCTACCCCAACTCAACTGGAATACGACCATTGATCTGATTGTAGCTCAAGTCAAGTAGTCACAACACTTTAAGCTGACAAATCTGTGGTGGAATTCCTCCTTTTCAATTCATAATTTAGTGAAAGATTGAGGGTGTGGAGTTTGTGCAACAAGCCCAATTCAACTGGAATACACCCGTTGAGCTCAATCCAGCTGAGGTCAAGTACTTGCAATGATTTAAGATGCCCAATCTCAAGAGGAATTCTTCGCTTTAAGAAATGACCAGAAACATTGAAAGTGTGCAATAAAGACAGATTTCTGAGAGACACAGAAAGGGTACCTTCCAGTTCTTGAGTACCAGTGGGAAATGCAAACAAAGAGAGGTCAATGTGGACGACCGTTTTGGTGTTTTTCCAACACCAAAAGCACATGTTCTCTAATTTGTGTGTCATCGAGTTGAAGAGCACGGCAGATGGATCCGCTGTAATGGACTTTCTGAATGATAATAGAGCATCGTCCCTTTTTTCGTGGGCTTCCATTGATGATGAGCCCTCTCCCTGAGCATGAGTATACAGAGGTTAGTGATTAATAGAGATTGGTGAAGGTAGATCAGAGGCATCCATAATGCAGGGAAGCAATAATTTGAGAGAGGCAACGATGCACAAAAGTGATAACTTGAGGAAGGGATGCACAAAAGCGATGCACACGAGCTCCATTTCCCCCTTCCCAATTACCGAGGGCTATGAGTACTTGTGTGCTTCCCTCTATCTACACACACATATTTATAGAGAAGAGAGATTTTTTGGGGAGGATTTGGTGGGAGGCCTATGGAAATCATTAGATGAATTTATTGAGACAGAGACGTGTCTTAATTACTAATATTTCACCCATACAGCAATACCCCTTTGATGTTTCACCACAAGTAAAAATTAAAAAAAATTCTCCTATCGGTGGTGGTGTAAATTATAATAAATATACAATGATTGACATAATTTACGAAGAAACCTCGTGTTATTGAAAACATTAATTTTTTTATTATATGAATTTTAAAAGAGTATACAACATTTCTTTATATTTAAAAGATGTTAGGTAGTGTTAAAATTTGTTAGTGTGATTAAACACGAGAAAAACAAAAAGAAAATACTATAATACTGCAATCTTAATTTTAAGTAAGTATTTATTATTAATGTGTGTTAAATTATGAACTATTTTGATTCTTGAAATCATATATATTTTTAATTAGAAATTTATAATTTCAGCTTATATATATATATATATATATATGTTATTTATAAATTTTAAAAATATATTATTAATAATTTTATTCTAAATATTATATATCATTTAATTAATGGATCAATCTCCAAACCCCGAACAAAAGCCTTTTATTTTTTGAAAGCGTGTTTGGTAAGGTTTTTTACGACCAAACCAACCCTATTCCTCCAATGGGATTATATTATCTAAGGAGCCTCATCCTCACTTTCTTCTAGAGAAACCCACCTTACCTTGTAACTGAACCTTTTGTGCCCTACCTTCTCACTTCTCCAAGGAGGAAACACAGTGAATTTGTGGAGTAATGGATATTATAAGTGAATCAATCATGGGATACTAATTCAATGTTCAATCAAAAGGATTATAAAAATCGTTCCATACCAAAAGATTCTTCATTCATCATATCCAACCTAGGTATCATTATCATAAATGCATTCAATCATTAAAAAAAAAATGAATACATAAAGTATGCATAAAGGAATTCTTATTCCAATCATTACAAGTCATATGTATTAGCATGATTAACTTTGATATTTGGATAGTTTCCTTCAGCATTCATGATGTTACTTGATTGTTTGATGTATCGTGGGAACTCACATGATACCTTAATAAACATATTGACAAGAATCCTATCATCTTTATCTTTTTTCACAAGGTTTTCTATCATAGGCCACTTCATCATCAACGTTTTCAGCCATCGTTGAGATTTTTTTTGGAATAAACTATGTGTCAATATTTGAAATGTCCAATTTTTTGAGTGGGCACCCTACCCATCATGAAGGTCAAAAAGAGAGATAAAATATGAGGTGGTTTTAGTAATGAAAATAGAATATAAAGGTAACAAAAAGGAGTTAATTACGAAATAAGAAAATGGGTTCCAAGGAATGGAAAAGATCTTTAAATAACATAAAGAATAAAATATACCTTAGGAGAAATTTGAGGCATAAATTATTAAGAATACAACAAAGAGAAATATTTATAAACTAATTAAAGGATTCAAAAAAATATTAAAATATGGATTAAAATATTAAATTATTATTTTTTGAATTCAAGATATTTTGGATTCATCAAAATTGTTTCAACAAGCCATGCGCTTTGCAGAAACAATGTGGAAACAATTTCATGTTTTGGAGAATCCTCTAGAATATGGTGTGATAACAAGATTATGGAATATTTTAGATGCTATCTAATACTTACAAGAAAATATATCATAATATTTCAAATTAGAATATTTGTGTCAAACCATGATTCTGTGATTAGTAGAGGATGAGAGGATGTTTAGTGCACTATCATTTTTGAATTCAAAGTTGAGGAACAAACTTGATAAACATATGGATATATGTCTAAAATTATATGTAACAAAGTATGACATTAACGATTTTCCATCTGAAAGAACACTAGCTCTTTGGTGATCATATTGTGATAGAAGGGGCGAATACAGTACAACAAAATTCTCTAATAAATTTCATATGGAGTATGATATTTTGGAGGATCAAAATTACAGTTCATGTGGAAAATATTTTGTTAAGTATGAAGAAAATGAGGACCAAATTGAGAAGTGGAAAATTGATATACCATAATATTTTATCTATTCCAATATATATGAAGTCCTAACAAGCACTTATTTTGGTATACATGTTCCATAGGTTGTGTAAGAAAAATTGAATGGAATAGTACAAATGCGGTGATTCCTTTTATTTGATTAAATTTATTGTTCCTCTATTTTTGGCGTAGGTTATAAATTATTTATCACAACAACATTACTAATACTATATGCCAATTTGACATTGCATTTGAGGTAAGAACATGTTCTATACTTTCTAGTATTTATTGTAACATTGAAGCCATATTTTCTTGCTGCAATGTTTTTTAAGGTTGATGTCTTGATAATTAACTATTACTTTATCCCTTTCTTGTATGTAATAGAAAATGAAGCAATAATTTTATGAGGTGAGGATCTATATTTTGACATAGGTACTGTCCTTGTATTAAAGGATAAATAAATACTTTAAAAAGGCTTTTACTAACCAAGAATGGTTTCATTTCAATTAGATGAGTTTTTTTTTTGTATCTCTAATATCTTGGTCACTCTTAATGGTTTGTTTGTTTGTTGCATTTGGATCACTTTTCCAAGTTTGAAAATTTTGGGTTTATTTTGGTTTAAAATTATGATCTCTTAAATTATTCTAGTTTTTATTTGATTTTTAATTGATCCTTTTGTTAAGGAATGATTTGTTTCATCTTATTTTATTGATTTAAGGCGTTCGGTTAAAGTTAAAGACCATTGTTGAGTAATTTTTTTTTTTTTTCATGTTCATTTGACAATGATATTGTATTAGGATTAATATATGACTTCACTTATTATCTAGGCATTCAATGTGTTTTCCAGAATTATTATTATTTTCTTTATATATTTTATTATTGAAGGATATGTTTTATTTTATTTTGTTTTTATTTCCTCTCACGTTGTGGTGTCACAAAATAATATTCACCTTTTAGAATCTACTATTTTATTATATATTTTCTTTGAAAATACTTATTATTTATTAAGAGAGGAAAATGAGCTCTGCTTAGCTACGCGAAGAAAAAAATGGTCTATGCACTAGGATCCTGTGTGTTCATCATAGAAGTTGTAGAAATTATACAATATGCAGGTATATCTTGGATTCACTGAATCTAACAGTATGCTAAAGTTAAATAATGAATCACTTCTACGAATCTTTGCAGAATTAAAAACACAATCGCCAATTACATAAGCATGAAGAAAGATCAATCACACACAACACATATAATTTCCTGGGGAAAGATTACAGCTAAAACCCCACTATCTTATATTGTATATTATATCATAAATCATGAAACAATTACAGACAAAACTCTAATCACAATAGATCTCATTACATTAACTGATTTTCTCACACTGTCATACAAAAATTGGCAAATCCCTTGGTCAATTTACTGTCTCCAGACAACCTGCCTTCACTGTGCAATCCCTATTGAAAGCAACCCCTGAATTGATGCCTTCTTGCCTACATTGACTGTGCAAGTATCATGGGCTCATCCAATGTGTGTGTGCTTGCATGTGAGCAAGTGGATAATGTCACAATTGATAGTTTACTTCCCTTTCACCTAGAAATCAATTGGGTCTCCACTAGATCTGCCATGCATGTAGCTAATAATAGTAAATATTGAGTTGCATGTGAGATCACTACTTGTGAATTAATTAATAATTAATTCACTTTCTCACTAGTGTATCTTCAGTTACAACTAGCACAACTATGTTTAACTCACTTAACTGAGTTAAAATATTATAGCTTGCACAAATCATGCACCACTACACTTCCAACTCTGTTTCAACTAGAATCACTCAGTTACAACTAAATTCAACCTGCATGTCCCACCAACCAACCTCTTAACTTGAAATTCATGTAGCTAACTGATTTTCCACTTCAGTTAACTATTTTCAAGTTCTCATTGAGAATAGATTATAATTTAATGTCCATATAAATTAAGCGATAATAAAAATAGACATACACCTAAAAATAGCCTATGGGCCCCACCCTAGTGTAGGTGCTTAATTTTCACTAGGATCCAAAAATTTTCTTGTTGAATCTCAACACTCCCTCTCAACAACATATGGATTATCCTTCACTCTGATCATGTCTCTATGGTATTCAAATTTTCTCCGATTGAGTGCATTCGTCATAATATCTGCATCCTGATCTTCCGTGGGATTGTACTGAAGCAACATAATTTTCCTCTGCACACAATATCTGAGATGATGGTACTGGATATATATATATATGTGTGTGTGTGTGTGTGTGTGTGTGTTTGTGTGTGCTTGGACCTATCATGAAACACATGATTAATCGAGAGTTTAATGCAACTATGATTATCACAATGAATCACTTTCGGATCCATTTGAAAACCAAACAAACCAACCAAGATATTTCTCATCCATATAGCCTTCCATGCAGCTTGACTCGCTTCCATGTATTCTACTTCCATTGAACTGAGTGCCATGGATCAATGCTTCCTACTGTACCAAGAAATAGCTTTAGACCCGATACTAAAGATCCCCCCTAATGTGCTCTTTCTATCCGATGGACTGCCAGCCCAATCTGCATCCATGAAGCCATGTAACTTCACTCCATCCGTTATTATGTACCATAAACTGTACTCTGATGTGCCCCTTAGGTATCTCAGGACATGTTTTCCCACCTTCCAAAAGATCTTGGTAGGCTTAAACATAGCCTGACTCAGCTGGTTAACTGCATAGAAAATGTCTTGTATCATGTTCACTAGATACATTAGCGAACCCACTAAATTTCGATAGAAAGTAGCATCCTACCTCTCAAGAAGTAGCATCCTCTTTCCTCCAGTTTCCTAGAAGAGGTGTATCCATGGGTTTGTAGCTCTCCATGTTAAACTTACCCAGTATCTCCTTTGCATACTTTCCTTGAGACACAAAAATTCCACCATCCTGCTACCATATTTCTAATCGAAGGAAATAATGAAGGAGGCCCATAGCCTTCATTTCAAACTCCCTTGCAAGATTCTCCTTGCATGAGTGTATCAGCTGCTCATCACCAGTCAATATTAAATCATCAACATAAAGAAAAATGATTAAAATCTTACCCTCCACCCCAATTTGGTATAGGTTTGCATCTGCTTCCTTTTTGGTGAAGCCCAGTCCGATGAAATAGCTGTGTATCTGAGTGTACCAAACATGGGGTGCTTTCTTCTGCCCATACAACGCTCTTTTGAGTTGGCACACATGTGACTTGTTGTTGAAGATCTCGAAAAATTCAGCCTGCTCTATGTAAATGTCTTCCTCAATGATTCCATTGAGAAACACAGTTTTGACATCCATCTATTGAATGCGCCAACCCATATGCACTGAGAGTGCAAGGATGGTCCTTATGGAAGAGTACCTTGTGATAGGCACAAAAGTTTCATCATAATCTCTCCCCTCGATTTGTGAGAAACCTCGAGCCACAAATATGGCCTTGTATTTCTCCAATATCCCATCAACAGCTTTATTTACCTTGTAGATCCATTTCGAACCTACCACTGATTTGTTGACTGGTCTTGGGACAATTTCCCATGTGCTATTTTTGACAATGGAGTCATACTCCTCCACCATTGCATCAACCCAAGTAGGTTGTCGCACTTCTTACTAAAAGGAAGATGGTTCAGTTAAAATACATTTTCTCATAAGAGCCATGTATCAAGTAAAACAGTCAGGAGACTGTCTCTATCTGCATTATGAAGTAGGGGCTCCTACATTCTCTGTAGCATCAAGTCTTAGCCTATCAGGTTTCGTGGTGCGCTTTCTGCCTTTTCTAATGGATGGCTTTGCATGAATGGCTTCCTCCACTCCATGAACCTCCTCATGTGGCTGATCCACATCTTGAGACCCATCTTTGGGAACCAACAGTTCCTCCTCCGCATGCAAGTCCAGCTCCCTCTCAAGTGACAACCGCATGGCTTTCCCCTCATAAAATTTTATATCCCGTCGCACAATAATCATTCTTATGTTTGGAAAATACACACGATAATTATGGCGTATTTCTATGTAACCCACAAAAATCCCAACTTCAGGAGTCGGCTCCAGCTTCTTCCTAGCATCCCTAGTCACATGCGCATAAATAGATGAGCCAAAAATCTTAAAGTGTGAAACATCCAGTTTCTTACCAGTGAAATATTTTTCAGGTGTACTCATGAAAAGTACTCTATGAGGACAACGATTTTGCACATAAACCGCAATGTTACATGCTTTGACCCACAAATGTATTGGTAAGCCCTCATCATGTAACGCCGGTCGTGCTGCACCTATGATCGTTTTGTTCTTCCTCTCTGCAACCCCATTCTGTTGTGGGTTGTGAGGTGTTCTGAGTTCTCTTCGAATTCCTTCTTTGCTGCAGAATTTCTTGAATTCGTTAGATATGTATTCTCCACCATTATTGCTCCTAAGAGCCTTCACTTGCTTCCCTGACTCTTTCTCCACCACTTCCTTAAACTCACAAAACTTAGAGAATGTCTGATCTTTCTTTTGCATGAAGAAGATCCAACATTTACAGGAAACGTCATCAAAAAATATTACATAGTACTTATGTTTTGTTGTTGAATCAACCGAGAATGGCCCACACGGGTCTGTGTGAACTCTCTCAAGGATCCCCTAAGCATGGTTCTCCTTCTCATGAAAGGTGGACTTTACATACTTCCACATGGTGCAACCCTTGCACTGAGCTAACTGAGAAAGTGTTCCCATTGGAAGTCTAGTAGATATTTATTGCATGACTTTCAAGGCTCCATGATGAAGACGACCCATTCGCTTGTGCCATAATTCTTCATCATCCCAGGTCAACACTTTATCCTCCTTTCCCATCATGGCAGTGCAACGATATACCTCTAGCTTTTAGAGATTCTTAACTCGAATCCCTGTCCTCTTGGCTTGAACTATTTGTTTATGTCTCATGAAAGCTTTTCCATCACTAAAAACAACGCCATAGCCTCTGTCCTCCAACATTGCGACTGAGACCAATTTTTTCTTCAGACCTCGTACATGCATCACATATTTTAATTTAAATGGTTTACCTAACTCCCTCTGAAAGGTAATGATACCAATCCTGGTAAAACTGCATCGTTCGTCATCACCCATCTCAATATGCATCTAGAGATATTTCTCCTCCAAGTCACTGAAAATTTCCTTATCTCCCGTCATGTGAAAGGAAGTGCCACTATCCAAATACCACATTGATCCCAATGCACTAGACATCGTGCATGTAATCAAGGAGAATTCAAGCTCAAATTGTGAGTCAAGGGCCTCACCAGCTGCAGATCCAACAACCTTCTTTTTCTTCTTCTTTTGCAGACATTTAGTAGAAAAATGCATATGTTCGTGACAATGAAAACACTTCACCTTAGACATGTCCTTCTTCTTGCCTTTAGACTCTAATTTAGAATCGAATTTCTTCCCCTTCCTCTTCTTCACCTTGGTAGCCTAAGAAAAATCCTCTTCATCATCATGCTTTGATGAAGAGCCATCTTTGGTGTTCAACCTGAACTCCTCCTACACCAGATCCAGCCACAATCATTCCCAATCTGGAAATTTTTCCTGTCCGTTAACAGAGTCTTCATAATTGTGCCAACTCTTAGGAAGTCCTAGGAGAGCCAAACTCACCAAATCATCATTGGCGACTGTTATTCCCACACTCCCCAGTTCATCCCGACATTGGAAAAAAATTGTGAGATACTTTGGAATGGTGTCACCCTTTTCCATCTTGATCTTCCTGAGTTTATCTTTGAGTGCCAATTTCCTATGTTTGCTACTTCTTTGGAATAGATCTGTCAAAGCCTTCCACATAGCATATGGTGTGGATTTCCCATGGAGGCTTGAGATAATGTGGTCTCATACTCCCTCCAATAGGTTCCTCCTCACCTTTGCCACTTTATTTTGCCATGCATCAATATTGGCATCATTTGCAACATCTGGCTTAGGAACATTTTTTTCAATGAATTCCTTCAAGCCATTATCTTCGAGTACCACCTCCATCCTGTCCTTCCAAGCAATGTAGTTGGATCTAACCTTGATTGCATACTCTAACCTCAAGTCATTGAAAGCCATTTTGATCTTGAATCAGTCATAGCACCAGGAAAGTCTTTCTGCAAATTCGAATTCTTTCCAACCACAAACTCATCTCCTACTTCACTTCTGCAATTTCCTGTGCTCTGATACCATGTCGAAATTATACAATATGCATGTATATGTTGGATTCAACTGATATAAAAATATTATAAAGTTAAATACTGAATCACTTCTACAAATCTTTATGAAATTAAAAACAAAATTGCCAATTACATAAGCATGAAGAAAGATCAATCACACACAACATAGGTAATTTCTTGGGGAAAGCTTATAGCTAAAAACCCAACTATATTCTATTGTATATTATATCATGTATCATGAAACAGTTACATACAAAACCCTAACCATAAGAGATCTCAGTACATCAACTAATTGTCTCACACTGTCATACAAAAATTGGCAAATCACTTAGCAAATTTACTGTCTCTAGACAGTTTTCCTTCACTGTGCAATCCCTATTGAAAGCCATCCCTGAATTGATGCCTTCTTGTCTGCCTTCACTGCGCAAGTATCATGGGCTCATCCAATGTGTGTGTGCTTGCATGTGTGCAAGCGGATAATGTCACAACTGATAGTTTACTTCCCTTTCACCTAGAACCCAACCGGGTTTCCATTGGATCTGACATGCATGCAACTAATAATAGTAAATCTTCAGTTTCATGTGAGATCACTACTTGTGAATTGATTAATAATAGTAAATCTTCAGTTGCATGTGAGATCACTACTTGTGAATTAATTAATAATAGTAAATCTTCAGTTGCATGTGAGATCACTACTTGTGAATTAATTAATAATTAATTCACTTGATCTCTCACTAGTGTATCTTCAGTTACGACTAGCACAACTAATTTTAACTCACTTAACTGAGTTAAACTATTTAAAACTTATACAACTCATGCACCATTACACTTCCAACTATGTTACAACTAGAATCACTCAGTTACAACTAAAGTCAACCAGCATGTCCTACCAACCAACCTCTTAACCCGAAATTCACTTAGCTAACTGATTTTCCACTTCAGTTAACTATTTTCAAGTTCTCATTGAGAATATATCATATTTTAATGTTCATCTAAATTAAGGGATAATAAAAATAGACATACACCTAAAAATACCCTGTGGGCCCCACCCTAGTGTAGGTGTTTAATTTTCACTAGGATCAAATTTTTTTCTTGTTGAATCTCAACAAAAGTCATATTATCATGAGAAGGACATTCATCTAATGCAATTATACTTTGATACCAATACAAAAAAGCATCACATGTAATTAGTTGAGAACGATATATTGTTTAGTGTAGTATTATTCTTGAAATGAAAACCCCCTTGATGATCATTGATTTCTGACATCTTATTCGAAGTAATGAACATGCATAGACTATTTTTTATATTTCTGTTAGATTTTTTAACACACCCATTGTATATTTTTAATGAGTTTGTGTTATTACATTTTTTTTCATTTTGTAGGAAATTAAGTTTCAATGCATATTCATCTTCCATTCATTCTCATTTTTTATTTTGTGCGATTTCAAATAATTTTTTACCAAGTCAACATTATTAGAGTTGTTAACGGTAGAATAAATTGCAACAACAACTACAATAGTTATGATGCAAAAGATAGTGAAAAACCTACATTTATGATGAAACGCCATATTTTAAAGTTGTTGGTTTATTTGAACTTGAGGAATTGGAGAAGTATCTACCTTTTAGAAAAGTGATGTATAAGAAAACAAAATAATTTTATGTAAATATTCTTGTATTTGATATATCTATTCATGGACCTTATTTTCATGTAAAGCCTATAGAATATGAATTACAAAGAATATGGGAGGGTTATCTAGATGCGTAAAGACCAAGTTTGAGCAAAATAATTTATTTGGTTCAAAATCACATGCCTTTGGGGGTGCCTTTCCAATTAATTTCCCCTTGGGATGTGATAAGACATTTGTGGTAAAACATAATAAAAACATGCAAAAAGATTTGCAATAATTTATAACAACCTAGAGCAACATTACCAATGAATTTTCTTTTCCAAAACATGGAAATTGTATATCATAGTTTTTAACTAAATATTTTTCTTATTATTACGTATGTTTCTATACATTGGTAACGAATCACTAATATTTTACAATGTTTACTAATTTTTTTATAATAATAACAAAGAAATTTTCAATACTTTATAACCTAGTGAAAAATTCGTCAATATTTAAGAAAATTTTATAATTTAGTGAAAATTAGCCAAATATATATATATATATATATATATATATATATATATATATATATATATATATATATATATATATATATATATATATATATATATATATATATATATATATATATTAATGAAAAAATATCCTATACATCTTTCTATATACCATGGGGATTCGCCCATTTATTATACATATAATTTTGGGGGGTTTCTTAAATTTTTCCCTGTTAATTATTGATTTAATGTACACAATACAATTTATACACACACAAAACGATATGATTAGTACCCTTCAAGGGAAGGACTTTGTTGAACTCTCTAATTAATTAAACTAAGCACGTAGTTATTAATTTTAGGGATTAAAATTTAATCTAGATTTCCATGTTTGTTTTTACACTTGAGGGCCCTTCAAGGGTGTTTTCAATGTTGTTATTGATTCTCATTTTGATCACTCCATTCAAAGATGGTATCCAATATAAAGCAGGTAATGTAGACTTGGTGCACTTGACCCCAAGGTAATCAAACTAATGACTTGCAAAACATTCTAGATTAATGAAAACATATTAGAAAAATGGAACAATTGATTTGGTTAATTCTTAAGGGTTGGTCTCATCTTGTTGACATAAACTAATTCAAAATAATTACATCACCTTAAAAATAATATAAATTTATTATCTACACATTGACTTCAACTTCATATCTTTATTTAGACTATAACTTTATTTTCCCGTGCTTTGAATGTAGTGGTAATAAATAACTTATTACATTCAAATTAATAAATCAGCTAAACCATTAAATGGCAATTTTTCGAACATAATTCCCATCATTTATAAATTGTACACCCATAGTGTCACCTCCACTTCCACCCATATTCAAAAAAATGCATAGTTTCAACTCACATTGCCACTCATAATTATAATTGGGGATTGAGAGTGAAACTTCACATATTATTATTGGTGAGGTTGGGGGCTAAAACCTATGCATTTTCATCGATGAGGGCTGAAAGACTATTTATTTGATTGTGGGTGTACTCTGAGTGGTGAAATATGTGTATTTTTTATGGGTAGGGGTGGAAGGGGAAATTGTGCATTTTTTTTCACTATGGGTGGGGGTAAAGTTGTGATTTTTAGTGGTGAAACAAATGCACAGTTTTATCCCCAACCCCCACCACTTTGAAATACATAATTTTTCCCCTCACCCCCATACACAATAAAATGTATAGTTTCACCCTCCACACCACCCATAGTTTCAAATGTACAATTTCCCACACTATCTCCACCTATAGTTTCACCTTGGGTGGGAGCTAAAATTATGCATTTTAAAATACAACCTTTCACCCCTACCTCATATTCATCTTATGTAATTATGTATTATGATGGAGTGGGTAATGAAACTATGCATTCTAATATGCACGGTTTAGAATGCACAATTTCATGTGTCATTGTCAACCCATTTAATAGAATGGAGGTGAAAATTTGCATTTTAAAATGTAGAGTTTTAGTTCCAACCTTTAACTCCCCATCCAAAGCTCATCATTTTTAATTATATATTCATAATTCTTAAATATTATATAATTTCTATTTAAATACATAAAAATATCACCCTTAATTTATAATAATGTATATTTTATTAACAATAATTATATTTAAATTTATTATCATATAAACTCTCTATTTATATTTATTTTTAGATATAATTTAAATGTTTTTTATTAATATATTTATATTTAAATATAATTTAAATATTTTTTAGTAATATTTATAATTATTTAGAATAAATTTTATGAGGGTTTTTTAATATATTTATTTTTAATTATAATTTAAATATTTTTTATTAATATTTATAATTATTTAGAACAATTGTTATGAATGATTAAAAAAAATAAATTATAAAAATATAAATCAAATAATAAAAGAAAGTTAATATTCGATAATTTAAAAATTTCAATTTGTATTTCTATGTTGTTGTTATGAAATACAATATAAAGCAATGTTACCAATAAACATTTTATAAGCTGTTATGGAATATTTACTTCATTGCTATTTAAATAATAATGAAAAAAAATTATTATAAAAAGTATTAAATGTTTGGAAGGTTTTATAATTTTTAATATTTATAAAAAAGTTATATATATATATATATATATATATATATATATATATATATATAAAAGGATGTTTTATATTTCTAAAATTATTAATTATTTTTGAAGTTGCAAATTTACATTTAAAGAATAAAAAAATTTGGAAGGTCGTTTTCAAAACCTAAATTACTAACTATATATATATTAAAAAAAAAATTAGTGATTTTTAATTAAAATAAATAAATATTTAGGGATATTCACAACTTATAGTGAATTACTAAATATTGATTAAAATAAAATTAATATTTCACCAACTGAGTTGCAATGAACTGGAAAGTTGCACTTATCTATCCTCAGAGTAGATGAATAGTGGTCATGAACTACCATTTAGGATGTTATGCTAAGTGTCTCTTATAACCACATCTACATTTTCAAAGTCATGAAACTTTTCTAATTTTGCATCAAAGGACATAATTTTGTATATAAGTACTTTAAAATTGTCCTTGCTTTATTTTAGAACATGGAGAATTTTTCTGAATGAGAAAATAAAGATATGTTGAGATTTTTTTATTTCAGAATCTTTAGCAGACTCCTTTGAGAATTCAATTAATTTATTATTTTAACATAGCTTTTATCATTCTCAAATCAGGAATATATTGTTAATGTAGACAAGCACATCAACCCAAATAACAATACATAATATTGCATGTAGATATAGATTCTTAGCATAAAATATCGTAAATTACTCTTCACTTTTGCCAAAAAAACTTAATTAAATTAAATAACTGTTAAACCACAACTTAACTTTTAAACTAAGACTCTCAGTTCCAAATAAAATACTATGAAATATGATGATAAATTCATACACTCTAACTAAGACACAACCTGATCTTTTGACTAAACATGTTATCCCTTAAATCAAACATTTTCAAATTGTGCCTACTGCGAGAGGTCATCAATAAGTAGCTTGACATCATCCTTGGTCTGCCCAAATTCAGTCAGCAGGCTAACAAAACCATCCTCAGAAATGTCGATTAGCTGATAATCAGTACGAGTAACATGAGCCACAATATCTTCCCGCTTTTTAGCATGGCCATACTTTCCAGTGTTTTAAGTAAATACTTCAACTATACCTTGCAGGGCCTGGCCTTGATCGCGATGTAAGTTTTGACATTCTTCCTCTCGGAATTTACAAGTATTAGTCTGCGATGGTTCCTGGAGAGGTTCCCACCCACTTATAAGTATTAGTCTGCGATGGCTCCTTTACACATAATTTTAATCTATTTCTTCTACAGAATTCCTAATTTTCTTCACTTTCTCCTCTGGTGGGTGTGCAGGAATTTGTATTTTTTATCCAAAGTCATATCAATTTCCAGGTATTTCTAACCTGGTAATTTATAAAAAAAATAAATAAATATAATGCGGACGTAATTTTTTATTTTTTATGGATAATTTTTACTGATGTCCATCGCTTCCAAGCGCTGCTCACTCTGTAGATCATGCATAAGAAGAGAGAGGCCCGCTTGTAAAGGCAACCAATATGTTGGTCGACTGTCACCGATGTTAATGCCAAATGCAATCCTTCTACTTCGAGAGCGAGAGGTATGGTTCGTGTTTCTACGTGGTAAAAAATTATTAGACCGAGGAAGAAAATCCAAAGATTATTTTGGTTAGATTTATCTAGTCAAACCCGTCATACGTTTTTGTAAATATAAAATAATTTAATTTTAGAAACACTCACTTGTTGTAAATATAAAATAATTTAAAAAATAAAATTATATGTTTCATGTGCTTTTAGGTTGATAATGAAAAAAATTTGAAAAAAAAGATGCATTTGAAATTTTAGGAAAAGAAAACTCTTACAATTATAATAAGACATACATTAATATATTGAGGCATATGAGAGATTTTTGTGATTTTTTTTATAAATCTATAAACTCCAAAAAGAAATTATGCATTGGAAATTTTGAGAAGAAGACAATTTCTGCAATAATAATAAGACCTACAATATTACATTTATATGGAGAAAGTTCTCTGACTTATTTTGGGAATCTGTAAACTCCATAAAATGGCTTTGGTGTGGACATGCCCATTACCCAACATCTTGCTTTGTCCCAAATGATGAACATAGCAACAACTCCACCAAAGCCGATCCCTAATCCCAATGACAATGCTAACAAGGACATTTTTTCATTGGCATAGCTCAACAATCCCCATTTAGCATTACTGTTGTTGCTATTGCCTTCAACAGTTGGCTTATCATTTTTCTTGCATGTTGGTAGAGGAAGCCCACATAAGCATTCATTCTTGTCAAAAGATGTTACATTGAAAGTGGAAAATTGTGTCCCTGTTGGAATTGAGCCACAAAGGTTGTTATATGAAACATTGAAAGAAGCCACAATTGATAATTTAGAGAGAACTTCGGGAATATGTCCACTCAATTTGTTTTTTGACAAGTCTAATTGCTCCAAAGAAGGTATCTCACTGAGAGATGCAGGAATATGTCCTCCCAATTGATTTCCCGATAAATTTAGTAGTCTTAAGCTACTCATGCTTCCTATATTTGTAGGGATTTCTCCTGTAAGATTATTACAAGACAAATCAAATATAGTGTTTGCAGGCAATAGATATGACATATTATACTCAATTCCTTTGATGTCAATAATAAATTCCCAATGTAACTCTTCATTATTTGACACATTTGCAAATCCAATGAGCCTCTCAAGATGTGTTGGTATCCTTCCACTGAATTTGTTGTTGGATAAATCCAACACATGCAACTTGGTAAGATTTGTGATGTGTTGAGGAATATAACCATGCAGATTATTATAACCAAGGATTATAGCTTCCAAGTTCGGAAAAGATGTGAAGTACTGAGGAAGCTCCCCCGTCAATCCATTTTTCCTTAGATCCAGGAACCGAAGTTGTGTACAATTGGCCAAAGATGCAGGCAATGTCCCAGTAAAGTTATTAGAGTGAGCAGAGAATAATTTCATTTGAGTACAATTGCCAATGCCATTAGGAATTGGTCCATCCAAGTTGTTTTTTGATAAATCTAATATCTCTAATGACATCAAACCATTAATACTCTCAGGTATACTCCCTGAGATATTGTTATTATATATGGTTAGTGTAGAGAGAGAGCTTAAATGGCCTATGCTATATGGAATATGTCCAGTTAACCTGTTTGAATGCAAGGTTAAGCATTCCAACAAATGAAGCTTTCCTATGGCTCTTGGAATTGTGCCTTTCAGATTGTTGTTTGAGAGGAGAAGGATTCGAAGGCCCTTTAAATTGGTAATGGTTTCAGGAATGCTACCAGTAAGTGTATTATTATTAAGATTTAGTTCACTCAAATAACTCAAATTATTAATGGTTATAGGAATACTACCATTTAATATATTATTACTCAGATCTAGGGAATCCAATTGACTCAATTGGGTAAGAGCTATAGGAATGCCACCAAGCATGTTTGAAGAAAGATCTAATATTTCTAATTGAGTCAAGTTGAGAATAGCTTTAGGTATATTGTTAGTGAGCTTATTGAAAGGGATACTTAGGTAGTTCAACGTGGTTAGCTTGGCAATGCCTTCAGGGAGGTCAGTGAGTTTATTGGTAGAGAGATCTAAGGATGTCAATTTGGTCAAATTGGCAATGCCTTCAGGGAGGTCAGTGAGTTTATTGGTAGAGAGATCTAAGGATGTCAATTTGGTCAAATTGGCAATGCCTTCAGGGATGTTAGTGAGTTTATTGGCACTGAGAGATAAGGAGGTCAATTTGTTCAAATTGGCAATTTCTACAGGGATATGAGTAAGTCCACAATCGTAAAGTGTTAAGTCGGTCAGCGTGGTCAAGTTGCCAATGGGTTTAGCTAGGCTTGTTGTGAGGTTAAGACTAAGATATAGACCAGAGAGGGGAAGCCTAAATATTCCATGAGGAATAGAACCAGAAATATTAAAGCCAGAAATCCATAGTTGCTTAAGTTTTGTCAAATTACCTAACTGATGTGGTATATTGCCTGAAAATTCATCGGTGCCTCCTAGAAACAGTTGCTCTAGTTCCTGCAGCAGGCCCAAGTTGGCTGGAATAGAACCGTTGAGTGCATTGTAACGGAGGTCAAGAACTCGCAAAGCTTTAAGCTGACCAATCTGTGGTGGAATTCCTCCATTCAATTCAAAATTTAATGAAAGATTGAGGGCGCGGAGTTTGTGCAGCAGGCCCAATTCGACTGGAATAGACCCGTTGAGCTCATTCCAGCTGAGGTCAAGTACTTGCAACGATTTAAGATGCCCAATCTGGGGAGGAATTTCTCCTTTCAATTCACCATTTAATGAAAGATTGAGGGAGCGGAGTTTGTGCAGCAGTCCCAATTCGACTGGAATAGACCCGTTGAGCGCATTGAAGCTCAGGTCAAGTACTTGCAACGATTTAAGACGCCCAATCTCGGGCGGAATTCTTCCCATTAACCATTGGCCAGAAACATTGAAAGTGCGCAGTAAAGACAGATTTCCGAGAGACACAGAAAGGGTACCTTCGAACCAGTGGGTACCAGTGGGCAATGCATACCAAGAGAGGTCAATGTGGACGACTCTTTTGGTGTTTTTCCGACAGCGAATGCCATACCAATTGCAGATGTTCTGCGAGTTGTGTGCCGTCCAGTTGGAGAGCACGCCAGATGGATCCGCTGTAATGCACTTTCTGAAGGATAAGAGAGCATGGAGGTCCCTTTTTTCGTGGGCGTCCATTGATGATGAGCCCTCTCCATGCTGAGCATGAGTATACAGAGATTGGTGATTGATAGAGATTGGTGGAGGCAGAGAGGCAGCCATAATAAGGCAGGGAAGCAATAATTTGAGAGAGGCAACGATGCAGAGAAGCGATGATAACTTTAGGAAGGGATGCACAGAAGCGATGCACAGGAGCTCCATTTCTACAGAAAGAGGCGTGTGAATACCTGTGTGCTCCTGTCTATCTACACACACATATATTTATAGAGAAGAAAGCCGTGCCGTGCCGTGTGGGAGCCGTGCCGTGCCGTGCCGTGCTGGAGCCGTGCCGTGTTGGGGAAATCGTTGAGGAGTTTATTGAGACGGAGACGTGTGGTAATTACTAATACTTCACCCATACAGCGATACCCCTTTGATGTTTCACCACAAGTAAAATTAAAAAAAAAAAATCTCTTATCGGTGGTGGTGTAACTGATAATGAATATACAGTGATAGTAAAAATAAAAAAAAAATTTCTCTTATCGGTGGTGGTGTAACTGATAATGAATATACAGTGATTGACATAATTTACGCGGACAGCATTTCTTTATATTTAAAAGATGTTCGCAAGTGTGATTCAACACGAGCAAACCAAAAAGAAAATACTATAACACTGTAATCTTCATTTTTAGCAAGTATTTATTATTATTATTAAAGTGTGTTAAATTATGAATTATTTTGATTCAGAATAATATATTTTTTAATTGAAAATTTATAATTATATATAAAAATAAATAAAAGAAAATTTATAACTTTTCTCATATATATATATATATATATATATATATATATATATATATATATAAATAAAAGATGTTATTTATAAAATTTTAAAATACGTTATTAATAATTTTATTTTAAAAATGTTATTTATAAATTTTAAAAATATATTATTTATAATTTTATTTTATATATATAAAAATAATTGAGTCATAATTACATATGAGCATATTTTATATACATTTTATAAATCACATGTGATTATCACCTTAAGATTTTATATACATTTTATAGATCATATAAGTCAAATTCCTAGTTTTATTTTAAATATTATATATCATTTAATTAAGAAATATTATTTTTAAATTATAATAATTATATATTTTTTAAATAATTTAAATTTTATTTAATTAATTTCACACGATCTTGGATAGATGGTGATCGAGTACTTTGTTAAGACACTCTTCAGTGTTATGTCATTGGTTCAATTCCTCACCACTATTGGGGTGATATATTGGACATGTTGAAGATGTAGACCTACTAAACTTGTAAACACAAATTATTTAATTAAACAATAAATATTAGTTATATTTATTTTATATTATTTTAAGATTTAGGTATTCATTTGAGGCATGTTTTGCATTAACTTTGACTCAAGTTAAACTTCCAAACAGAAAATCATTTTTTTAAATAAAAATAAATAATTTTTTTTTTACAAATATGAAAATGTGAAAATATTTTATTTTAATTATTTTTTCCAAAATTTATTGATTTTAATTCATATCAATTTGATATACTGGGTTTGATTAAATCATTGGGAGATCAACGAGAATGTTGCATTGCAAAACATTAATAACATTAAAAAATTGTTACTTCTAAGTTCAAAGAAAAAATGTGGTGTGAGAAAGATCTAGCGGCTAAAAGAAAATTAAGATATTATAAGGAGGTCATCAACCCCACCCTAGAAGATCAAAAGTATCTCTCTGTTTTAACTAGCTCAAAGAAGAAAATTAATATAACCAAGATTAGAACTAACTCTCATGAGCTCTATAGTGAAACAGGTGGTGGGACAGTTCCTAAAACACCATGGATGGAAAGGATCTGCCATCTCTGTGAGAATATGAACATCGAGGATGAAAATCACTTCCTCTTTGTTGCAATATTGACCTTTCTAGCTTTTTAAGATGTCAAAATTATAATGAGTTTGGGAGACTTCTCTCCAAACTTTTTGAACCTAGAAATACAATCTTAAATCAAATTATATATATATATATATATATATATAATTATATCCTTAAATTAATATATATATATATATATATATATATATATATATTCATCTCTAAATTAGATTACACTTTTAATTTTATAATGTAAAAATATATAATTTTTAATTTTGAACCTACTTTAATTAAATTAATACTTAATAAATAATAACATAATAAAAATAAAATATTTAATATTTATTTATTTTTATAATTGAATAAAATATATATATTTTTTAATTTAAATTTGCTCCGTAACATGTTTTTTTATTGACTGTCATAGAAATTTAAAATTCTACCTTACAAATCCAAGGTTTTTGCATTAGTTTGAATAGAAATTTAATTTTTACTTTCTAAATACAATCTCCAGTTTCCCGTTTTTAAATAAAAAATTTAAAAACAATAAAATTTTAATAGGTAAATATATATTTAAAATTAAATAATATTTTTATTTTTTATTTTCTAAAAATTATATTAATTAAATATATAATTAAAATACAAAGTTTTTATATTTATATTCTTCAATATCAAACAAATAAAATTGTGTAATCATTAAATGTGTAATATTTCATCTTCAATATAAATTAACAAAGTTTAATATTAAAAAATAATGATTAAAATTTAGTTGAAATGAAATCTTTAATATTTATTTTTATAACAGAAATATACAATAACATGTTTATATATTTATTTTCTTATAGTAAATATATTTATTTCAATAAAAACAAATCAATATGAGTCTCTCATAAACATTGATAAAGATTAATAAAAATATTAAAGTTTCAATTTAAAAAAAAAAAAAAAAAAAATCATTCTCAAAGTTCAAGGGGCAGTGAGATTGGTAATATGATATATGTAAAATCGTTCAAATCTTCCCTATTGCAACCTAGACTACGTGTCAAACAGATTGTTAGGTTCCTTAGATCACAAAAACAATATATATCATCCTCAAATCTCTTATCTTTAAGCTTTATTTATGTCAAATCAATATACTTATTTCTTGTCACTTATATCAATTTAATACACTCATTTTAATATATTCAAATTAATATGAGAAACCCTCTCCCTTTCTGGGTCCTAGTATAGTCAGTGTGGCTAAATAATAAGTATTGATATCATCCTCAAATAGTTGTCAGTTCCTGAGGGTCACAAAAAAAAAATTATCATCCTCAAATTTCTTATCTTTAAGCTTTATTTATGTCAAATCAATATACATATTTCTGGTCACTTATGTCAATTTAATACACTCTATTTAATAAATTCAAATTAATATGAGAAACTCTCTCCCTTTCTCCATCCCAATATAGTCAAGTCAATATGGCTAAATAACAAGTATTCATGCCATCCTCAAATTTCTTATCTTTAAGCTTTATTTATGCCAAATAAATACAACTATTTATTGTCAGTTATGTCAATTTAATACACTCATTTTTATAAAGTAAAATTAATATGAGCAACTCTCTCCCTTTCTTCATCCCAATATAGTCAAGTCAATATGGCTAAATAACAAGTATTGATTTCATCTTCAAATAGTTGTTGGGTTCCTCAGGGTCACAAAAAAAAAAAAATTATCATCCTAAAATTTCTTATCTTTAAGCTTTATTTATGTCAAATAAATATACTTATTTCTTGCCACTTATGTCAATTTAATACACTCATTTAAATAAATTCAAATTAATATAAGCAACTCTCTCTCTTTCTCCATCCCAATATAGTCAAGTCAATATGGCTAAATAACAAGTATTAATATCATTCTTAAATTTCTTATCTTTAAGCTTTATTTATGTCAAATTAATATACTTATTTCTTGCCATTTATGTCAATTTTGATGCACTCATTTTTATAAAATCAAATTAATATGAGCAACTCTCTCTCTTTCTCCATCCCAATATAGTCAAGTCAATATAGATACTCCATCCCAATATAGATAAATAACAAGTATTGATAGCATCCTCAAATCATTTTTGGGTTTAGCAAAAAAAAAATATCATCCTCATATTTCTTAAATCTTTAAGATTTATTTATGTCAAATCAATATACTTATTTCTTGTTACTTATGTCAATTTAATACAATCGTTTTAATAGATTCAAATTAATATGATTAACTCTCTCCCTTTCACCATCTCAATAGATTCAAGTCAATATGGCTAAATAACAAGTATTGATATCATCCTCAAATTTCTTATCTTTAAGCTTTACTTCTATCAAATCTATATACTTATTTCCTTTCACTTATGTCAATTTAATACACTCATTTTTATAAAGTCAAATTAATATGAGAAACTCTCTCCCTTTGTCCATCCCAACATAATCAAGTCAATATGGCTAAATAACAAGTATTGGTATCATCCTCAAATAGTTGTTGGGTTCCTCAAGGTCACAAGAATATATATATATATATATAATCCTCAAATTTCTTATCTTTAAGTTTTATTTGTGTCTAATCAATATACTTATTTCTTGTGACTTATGTCAATTTAATACACTCATTTTAATAAATTCAAAATAATATGAACAACTCTCTCCCTTTCTCCATCCCAATATAGTCAAGTATATATCATCCTCAAATTTCTTATCTTTAAGCTTTATTTTTGTCAAATCAGTATACTTATTTCTTGTTTTTATTAGAGAAAATAAAAATATTAATATTGCTAAATAAAAAGTATTAATATCATCCTCAAATAGTTTTTGGGTTTCTGAGGGTCACAAATATATATATATATATATATATATATATATATATATATATATATATATCATTTTCAATTTTGTTATCTTTAAGCTTTATTTAATAAATATACTTATTTCTTGTCACTTATGTCAATTTAATACACTAATTTTAATAAATTCAAATTAATATGAGAAACTCTCTCCCTTTCTCCATCCCAGTATAGTCAAGTGAATTATGGCTATATAACAAGTATTGATATCGTCCTCAAGTTTCTTATCTTTAAGCTTTATTTATGTCAAATCAATCTACTTATTTCTTGTCACTTATGTCAATTTAATACACTCATTTTTATAAAGTCAAATTAATATGAGCAACTCTTTCCATTTCTCCATCCCAATATAGTCAATTCAATATGGATAAATAACAAGTATTGATATAGTCTAATAAAAACATGAAAGTTGGAGGAAAATGTCGCAACCCAAACTATGTGTCAAGCGGGTTGTTGGGTTTGTTGGGGTCAAAAAAAAAAAAATGATCCTCAAATTTCTTATCTTTAAGCTTTATTTATGTCAAATAAATATACTTATTTCTTGTCACTTATGTCAATTAATACACTCATTTTAATAAAGTAAAATTAATATGAGCTACTCTCTCCCTTTCTCCATCCCAATATAGTCAAGTCAATATGGATAAATAAAAAGTATCGATATAGTCTAATAAAAACATGAAAGTTGGAGGAAAATGCAGTTTTCATTTTGCTAGAGAAATTTCCCCCAAATTTCTTGACCCCTATGCTCTACTTATGTCAAGTTAAAGTAATTATTTTCTTCCACTTATGTCAAGTTGTAGGAATTTACAAGGTAAGTTCAAGATCAAGAACTAAAGGTAACCGCCACAAACAAATCACAGATCGCATCATGAGTGCAAGAATTACACTTAATTAAAGTCCTCAACACTTAAATTGTCAACCCGGGGGATTCGTAAACTTAGAGACGAAGCACAGGCAATGCTAGAGATGGCATGAATATTTCTAATATCAACTCCTACTTTTTAAAGGAAAAATTGCAGAATCAAACTTTAGAGAAGAAGGCAACTCAAACCATCAAAACAATTTGAGGCTAGAACAAGAAGAAATATACTTGCAAGAGAGATTCAGAAATTAAAAAGAAGGCAATTACTCTAGCGGGAAATTGATCATCTATTGAGAATGTGTTTTCTTTAGCAAAGACACCTTAGCAATCTTCAACAGATGGGCCCTTTCAAACTTGCTTATGTAAAGATATCCTTCCCTCAAGAATTGATCTTGCACTAGTGCAAGAACAACGATCTATGAAGAAGGTGTAAAGTAATGTCTGTACTAAAAATGATTTTCTTCGTGCAAGGGCCCTGAACTTTCTCAAGTCCACAGCACTCAGATCTGGTACCAAGAAACTGGTTCTTGTACTTGATCTGAGCTTCTTACACTTTAACTTTTAGTCCTTGAAATCAATGATTAATTACTGCAAGTGTTATAAAACCAAATTTCTTATCAGAAAGATCAATATATGTAGATAATAAAGAAACAATCTTTTTAATTAAAATGTAACTGAAAGCAAGAAAGTTGTTAGAAGTAAACTAAAGAGACTTGCTGCATCACACTATCCAGCACTGGTGCAGAAACAGTTCTCCTACTTGCACCAGGCGGAGAAAATAAACCAAACGTGCAAAAAGTGCATAGCACACCAACGTGCACTGGTGCAGGTAATTTCTCCTGCTCGAAACAGGTGGAGAAAGCAAATTAAAACTCAAATGCAGAAAAGGAAATTTAACTACTTCACACTGCAGATCTGCTTGCACTCAAACATAAATTCAAATGTTGTAAATTAAATCACACTTAGCAGACATAAATTGCAAGAACAGAAAGGAGGGAGAACGTGCTAGGTTGGCTGGGCCCTAGCCAACCAGCGCATTTCCCTTTCAAAAGGAAACACTACTCAGTATTGAATCAATTCATCAACTGTTTAAGCATGAAGAAATAAAATCCATGAAGCATAAGGTGGAGCTCTTCTTATTAAATCCTCAAAGCAAATACATGCATGATTACATATCTAGCGTAGATTTGGGTGATAACAAAAGACAGGCTTGTTACCGCCTCACTGGTTCTATTCTCTGATCTATTCAATTCTATCAAAACATTGAATATCTTATCCTATTTACATTTCTCCTTATATAGATCCTTTTGGCCACAGGCCAAAATAATCGTTTAACCATTACATAGCCAATTGCAGAAATCGTTACAAAAAATTACATAACCGATTGCAGAAGAAGCTTTCGGCCTTCAAAATTAAACGTTCTAACAAAACGGGTTGTGGCTATCTCCAGCTGTTCGTTCCTCCTAAGTCCAATCTTCTTCAAAGATTGACTCACGTTATCACCGAGACTCGCCTTCGTATATAGGCGTACAAAATTAGGCAAAGAATAAAGAGATTCGGATTGGCCGCCAAGATTTGCGGTGCCGTCTCTGTGCTAGAGATTCTATTCGCACTAAAATCGTTGGTCAAGATAAGCATTTAACTATTAAAATAACATAGGAGGTAACAATGAGTTACAAAAGTAATTCTAAGTAGAAAATCACATAATAAATAGTTAATAAATGCTAAGTTAAGTTAAAATATGTAAAACATGAAGTTAATGCAAAATGTGTCATCGTTCTTGCACTAGTGCAGGATGAGGGCGCATAAGATAGGTAAAACAGGGTAAATGATTACGATTTGGAAAGGGAAAAATGCTCAAAAAGGGTGCAAATTAGAGGACCAACATCCTCCCATCCCTAAACTGTTGTGTGTCCTCACACAACTTTTTCCCTCTGCAAAAAACCAAAATTTTGAATACTCCAACTCAGTCCTCTTTCGGCATGTTGTCCTCAGGCTGCACTGTTTCAGCCTTCTTCCTCTTGATGTGCCTTAACTTCTTTGCCACCTTTCTCAACCACCTAAAACAGCATTCAGCCCGATATTTCCAAACTTTCACGTCGCTTTTCTTTTGTTTGAGCTCTGCCATCAATTCTTCTCTGCTTTGTTCTTTCTCCTCTTGTGCTTTGGTCACAAGATGCTCCAAGTTTTTCACTTGGAGTTCTAATTATGCTATGCGAGTAGCAAGAGTCACCAATTATTTTCCTCCCTCTGTCTTAGCAGGGGCTGCCACTAGCTCCAGGACTTCTATATCTGCCATGGTCACGTCAAGGAACTCTTCCACCTGCGGTCCCTCTTTTTCCAGGTCTCCTTCCTTCTGCTCTAGTTCATCTTCATCCATTTCCTCGTCTTTTGTGGGTTCTTCTGCCTCTTATTCTTCTTCCAGTTCCTCTTCTTCTGTGGATTCTTCTTGTATTGGTGCAGAATGGGATTCCATACCCTATGGGGGTTGTGGTTTCTTGCCTACATCGGCGATTTTACTCTTCTTATGGGGTCTTTTGATAAAATGTGCCAGCAGAGTATCGTCCCCGACTTGTGCAATATTCACCGCATCTGCAAGGACCGACAGTCTGTCGTGTTTAGAGGCCTGTGCCTGTGTAGAAGGGGTTTCTTCAGCAGGTGCGCCAATTGTTTCCTTAATGGAAGACGGGGTCTTCTCTTCTGTAGATTTTTCTGACTGCTTTCTTTTTGCACTAGTGCAAGAAGAACTTCCCTTTTTGCTTCTATTCGGACCCTTACTTGTACTGCTAGGAGTCTTCATCTTCTTTCCCTCGGCTGACTTCCCGTGCAGTTGTTTCAACAGCTCTTCCCATGTCATAGCTTTGCTCTCCAATTGTTTTAAGACCAGGATTTTTATCAAGCCGTGATGTTATAATCGTGTATCGGCCTGGTCCTCCCTTCCATCCTGTACACTTCTAGCCATTTTCTCCAAGCTTTTGAGAAAAAAGTAGGGGAAGTTCATCCTCCAACGAATGTTTCGACCTCCTTCAAAATTTTGCAGCAGTCTAAAATGATACACTAGGGTACAGGTGTACCTCCCTTCGCAGGTCACAAATTTCTGCAAAACAAATAGGAGATCCTGCCATTGACCCAACAGGGCTTTGCGCGAGACTCCGCATTTCCAATTCACCTCCATATTCTTATCCTTGACAAAACGCTGCCAATGTTTTCTTTCCAGCTTCTGGTTCTTGAACCACTCCACTCCCGTATTCTCCAAGCTCGTTGCTGCTGCTACAAATTTCTTCGTGACTTTGAATTCGAGCGGCCCAATTCTCACTTGGTCGTTCTTAAAGCTTCTTGAAAATTGTAGGGTGACCTCCCTGTCATACCCATCGAACTTCTGCAGGAACCGTAGAAATCCCGACTCCCACAACAGTGGAAGACTGTTGCAAAATTCGACAGTTTGCTCAATCTTGCTAAGAGACAGGGGCTCATTTCGAACGGGCAGCATTGTTGCTATCAATAAGTTCCAAGGCTTGCATGCAATACTGGGGAATCGGCTTTCATACATAAATATCTAACCATATCTCTGATTCATTTGCCATAAATACTCATCATTTTTTGTCAAGCTTAATTGGTACGCGCGACGGCGGTTTAATGGTTAAGTGCAGTAATAATCACGATGAAGGGACGTTTAGGATAAATGTAGGAGCGGGGGGAGTTATGAGTGAAGGATGTTTCAAATTATTGCAGAGCAAGGTAGATTATATGCAAACAACGATTAACACGATTCTTACATTTCTTCATAATTACAAAAAAATGAACTTAGCACTCATTAAAAAGATCATGATTTCTACTTAAAAAAACTTTTTACTTTTAACTAATTTCCTCCTAGGTAATATAATAGCGTAAATACTTGTCAATCATATGAAAAACATCATATAACTTTCCATCATGATCACTTTCTTATGTCATATGATAACTTGTGCTATGCTGCTGATGAGGTGCATGCTTGTACTGATCTTTGCACCGCTTAAACCATATCATTCTGCTGGTACTTTTCTGCTCATCTTATCATATAGGAAAACATGCTTGCACATAATATTAATATAGAGAATTAAAATATAGGTTATATTTCACATGATTTCCTCAAATTATTTTGAATTTTGCTTCGCCCTTTCTTGATGTTTCAGAACACATCCTTTTGCTCTTTGCATGCAAGATCCTGCAATAAACTCATGAGGGAACAAGGGAGTGGGAAAGGAAAATATTAGAATGGGAAGGAATTATTTCACAGGGATTCCAAGAAAGTACCAAAAAGAGGGAAAATAGAAGTGGGATAGGGAAAAAAATTTAGCGTTAAAGTGGGATTTCTTCGAAGCAGATAGGGTGAATTTAGAATAATATGGGAAGGTTAATTATACTAGGATTCTGAGAAGAAAGTTGAGGGAAAATTACGAAATGGGATATGAAGAAAGGCAGAAAATTTTCTGGAAGGTCTGCCTGCACAGGTGCGAGAAAAATAACTGTAGCGAGAATTAAGTGTTACTTGGAAAAAAATATCTATGCTAATTTCCCCAATTGTATAAAGGTTGGCTCTGCTAAACCTGCTTTTACTTCGGTGGTTACTAGCATATCTAAAGATCAAGCAACATTCTCTTTTTATTAGAAATTTTTGATCTTCACGCCAGCGAGCTGGTTTTCAGGTTGATCCTTTTGCAATCATGTCAGCGAACTGATTTTCATAATTACAGGAATTTTTTTTTTCTTTACTTTTTTTTTTGGTTAATTTTTTATTTTTTATTTTTATTTTTTTTAAGAAGAGGGATTCAAATTTTCAAGAGGTTGGTATTTCCATTTACCACTACCGTTCCAAATTGCTACTAAACTTGCTATGTAAAATCTTTCTTGGCAAGTGGTTGAAGATATTTCTTTAATCTGTGTCCATTTACCAAGAATATTGTATCTTGTCCATCAATAGTTTTGAATTCTACTGCTCCATTATCAAATACGTAGATTACTTCATATGGTCCCATCCAACGTGTATGGAATTTCCCTTTAAAAATTTTAAATCTAGAATCATAAAGGAGTACCCAATCACCTGGTTGGAATTTCTTTTTCTGAATGGACTTGTCATGCCACCTTTTCCGCTGTTGCTGGATTAATATGTTCTGCTGAACAGCATCTCTACAAAATTCATCTAACTCATTTAATTGAAGAAGACGTTGTTTTTGTGCCTCAGAGAGATTGAGCCCTAACTGAACTGCAATTCTAAAAGTTTTGATCTGGAATTCAATTGGTAACAGAACCTGTTTTCTGTATACCATCTCATATGGTGTGTGCCCCGTAATATTTCTCCAAGTGGTTTTGTATGCCCACAAAGCTTCTGGTAATCTTTCAGCCCAATCTTTCCGATGCATATTCACTATCTTTGTAAGAATGGACTCGATCACCTTGTTTGTATATTCCACTTGGCCATTTGCTTGCAGGTGATACGGTGTAGATTTCTGGTGTCGGATCTTGTATTGCTCCATCACTCCCTATACCAAATTAGAAATAAACTACGGACCATTGTCAGAAAAAATTTCTCTAGGCACACCAAATCTAGTAAATATTTCAGAAAAGAGAAAATCAACAACAACTTTTTCCGTAGCAAAAGAAATAGCTTTAGCTTCTACCCATTTTGTAACAAAATCTGTACAAAATAAAATATGCTTCTTACTTAGTGATGTTGAATTTATTGGCCCTAAAAAATCAATAGCCCATTTTTCAAATGGCTCAATCATAACTTGAGGGCATAAAGGCATTTCATTGGTTTGATTAGGTTGGCCCATTCGTTGACAACTATCACATCGCCTAACATACTGCTTGGCATCCTTAAACAAGGAAGGCCAAAAGTAGGCAGAATGTAATATTTTATATGAAGTTCGCTTATCAACGAAGTGGCCTCCACAAGGTTCATCATGAGAATATTTCAATATGTCAAAAATTTCCTCCTCTCTTACACATCTGCAGATAATCAAGTCCGAACCAGTGTAAAAGACGTCTCCTTGAATCCAGGAGTATGTAGCACTTTTCTGAATAATGTTCCGATTTTCATGGGCGAGAAAGTAAGGTGGTGTTTTTCTAGTAACCAAATAATTAGCGATGTCAGTAAACCATGGAGAATCTATAGACACAGCAAAAATATGTTCATCCAGAAAATCATCATTAACAGGAGTTACTTCACCAGGATTATCTAGTCTAGAAAGAAATCCTGCTACAACATTAGATTTTCCTGGTCTATCAACAATAGTAATATTGAACTCCTGCAACAATAGCAACCACCTAGTCACTCTACTGCTAGTCAATGGTTTTTTCATCAAATATTTAATCGCGGAATGATCAGTATGAACAAATACTTCATATCCTGTGATATAGTGTCTGAACTTATTAATTGCAAATATTATAGCTAAAAACTCTTTCTCTGTAACTATATAGTATAATTCAACGGAAGACAAATTCTTACTAATATAATAAATAACATAGGATTGCTTGTCTTCCTCTTGTCCCGAAGCTACGCCAACATCCAAATCTGAAGCATCGGAGGAAATGTGAAAGGGCAGGGACCAGTTTGGACCTCTCAAAACTAGCGCCTATACCAACTTTTCCTTCAATGTTTCAAAAGACTGTTGGCAAGTCGTGGACCCAGAAAACTCACTATCCTTAGCTAGAAGTCAAAAAAGAGGAGCAACTATCTTAGAAAAATTTTCAGTGAATCTTCTATAGTAACTAGCATGTCCTAAAAAACCTCTTACTTCCCTTTGAGTTTTGGGTGCAGGAAGATGCAGAATGATTTCGATCTGTGCTGGATCAACCTCGATACCTTTGTCAGAAATTAGATGGCCAAGTACCACTCTTGCTTTTCACATTAATCTGCATTTCTTGTCACTCAAAGCAAGGTGGGCTTCTTGAAAATGAAGAAGTACTTTCTCCAAATTTTCGAGAGCTTCCTGAAAAGAATTACCAAACATAGAAAAGTCATCCATATAAATTTCTACAATTTCAAGATCAGCAAAAATAACCAAGATTTCCCTTTGAAAGGTAGTCGAGGCATTACATAAACCAAAGGGAAGCACTTTGTAAGAAAATGTCCCCCATGGACATGTAAAAGCAGTTTTATCCTAATCTTCAGGTGCAATATGTATCTGGTTATAGCCACTGAAACCATCCAAAAAGGAGAAATATTTATTTCCTGCAAGGTATCAAGCACCTGGTCAATGAAAGGGAGAGGGAAGTAATCTTTGATAGTGGCTTTTTTTAATTCATGATAATCAATACAAATACGCCATCTTCCATCTTTCTTAGGTACTAGCACTAATGGAGAGACCCACTGACTATCATAAATAGGATAGATAAAACCAACATCTAAGAGTTTCTGTATTTCTTCCTTCACAACATCTCTTAGAGCTGGATTCATTCATCTTTGGGGTTGTCGGACAGGTCAAGTTCCTTCCTGAATATAGATATGATGTGTACAAGTTTCAGGAAGGATACCCTTCATGTCTTCATAGCCCCAAGAAAATGCGCTAAGATGGTTTTGCAACAAATTCACAAGTTGCTCTTGCTGAGATGGGTCTAAATCTAAACTGATATGCAAGGACTTACCAGGGCTAATCTCAAAAAGAGTAGTATCAGGCTCTGGAGTACTCAAGGGAGTGGTCAAAGATAGCGGTATAGAAGAATGAGAATCATGGTTTTCTTGGAAATCTAGGCTAAAAATCTGGCTCAAAGGCTCAAAGTTAGGCATGGTGTCTAGATTTTTCAGGAAATCTTGAATCTCCTCTTCTTTCGAAGACCCAGTATAATGATGAATAAGAGAAATAGATTGAGTCTCCTCATCACTGCTTTGGTCCAGCCATAAAGTATCTCGAAGGTCCTGAATGGATTTGGCAGGGGGGAATAAGGTAACTTTCTTCCTAGAATCTACATGTGAAATATACATATCACCGGAACAACATCCAATATATGCATCGGCCGTAGCAAGCCATGGTCGACCCAAGATCAAAGGATGTCCTCCTACCGAGTTCTTTGGCTGAAGCACAATGGAATTAGCAGGATATTCCCAAGAATCTAATGAGATGATCACATTGTCCAATACTCCTTCAGGCTTAATTTTAGATCTATCTGCTAATTCAAGAATAGTGGGAGAAGGGCGAAGATGAGATAACCGAAGTTGATCCATGGTTTGCTTAGTCATTACATTAATCGTTGCTCCCAGGTCTATAAGAAAATTAGAGAAAAGGACATTACCAATATGAACTGTGACAACAGGGTTTCTGGGATTGGTATATTTTTCCATAGACACACATCCCATCATCAAATCTGCTGCCCTACCAACAAATTGAATAGTTTGGGGTTCCAATATCTTCCTCCCAGGTTTCTTGAGACATAGTTCCCTAATAATATTAGTACAAATGGGGATCTCTTTAATGGCTTGGATCAAGGGTATCTTAATGAAAATATTCCGAAGTTCCGATGCCAAACTAGTCTCAGAAATAGGCTCTCTTCTTTTCGTTACTAGCCTCTCTGGAAAGGGAGGTTGGTTGGAAGAATATGGCAAGGACTCAGAGGGTAAGGGCTACTTAGTGACAGCTTTCAGAGAATGGTTAAGAGTTTCCTCTTCTCCTTTCTCTTCAACAATCACCATAGGTTGTTTCTGATTTTATGGCATTACAGTCCTTCTCGATCTTAATTGAATATCATGAACTCGAACTGGAATAGACTGGTATTCGAATGGTAAAGGTGGGTTTGTTACATGGATAATTTTCACTGCTTTATTATTATTATTAGGATTGGGTGTAGGTTGAGCAGGAAACTGAGGAGGTCGAAAGGGTGGAGGTAAAGGTAATGGGGTGGTCTGACGTGGAAGTTGAGGCATTGGATAAGGTACATGTGTAGATGGATATGGTTGCATAGGTGGCTGGTAGGAATATGGAGAATGAGTTGGGCCTCTCCAACCCTATTGCCATGGTTGGGAAGGTTTCCCATGCTGATATTGATTTCCATACTGCCACTGCTGATGAGAGTTAGGATACGAATATGCATGTGGATTATAACCAAAATAGTGTGGAGGAAATTCAGGAGCCATACCTGCACCTACCAGAGTCCAATTTCTTCTTGCTCCCATTGCATACAATTTTTCAGCTTCAGGTTGCCCCCTTGTAAATACAGCTTTAACTCCAAGTATAGAGGGACATATTTTTGTGATATGGTCTTCTGCACAAATAGCACACTTATTATTTTCTTTCAAGTTAAGAGGACATTCTTTAGGAGGATGCTTGTCTCTACATTTAGGACAGGAAATACATAATGACTCTTGTTCCTTCATGAGTTTTTGCTAAAATTTTAAGGAGTCTAACAGTTTGGTAACAGTGTTCATTATATCAATTTTCATGTTTTCCATTTTATTTTCTAGTCCAATAATCATAGCATCAGTAGATTCAGTTTTTCTATTTCAAGTTCAAGTTCCTCTATCGGATCTGTACTAGTTTCTTGAAAATTTCTAGCATAATTCACAAATTTGATCAAAAGTTTGCTGAGAAATATCACCTTGTCCTAACGGATTCAAATTGTTTCTAGAATTATCAGTAAGTCCTCTTAAGAACAAGGTTCTAATAGTGTTGGGATCAAGCTTAAGTTTTGACCTTTGTAAAATATACAGAAATCTTTCCAAATAATCTTCAAGCATTTCTTCATCATGTTGTATGGTTGTAAAAATTTCATGCTGCATGTCCTGAGTTTTGAAATATTCTTGATATTTATATGACAATACTCTCTTCATCTGATCCCAAGAACTTATGGTGTTTCCTCCTAACCCCATAAACCAACGTAAAGTTGAGTCCTTGAGGGTAACAGGAAATAATCTTAACTTCTGAGCCTCAGTTACATAATCATAACTTTTGCAAAAAATATCAAACTCAAATAAAAAAGAGTCAGGATCTTCATGAACTTTACCATGGAAATGAGGGAGAGTTGATGGTGGAATATTCTTCATCTATGACACAGTATCAGGATCCACAATTGGAAACACAAAAGTAGATTTTCCTTCACTTACCTGGTTGTCACCAGTTCCTTCCAAATGATCTCCTTGGTCTGCCATTGTTCCCTTCTTTCTTGTACCGCTCTGCACAATCTAATCCACACCTAAGTTGTTATTACCAGAATCCAGGTGGATTGTTCCTACGTGATGGGTTTGAATTGGATTGGGCTTCCTGCTTGTAGAAGGAGACCCAATGTGAGAAAATGTTTTTTGGCCCTTAGTGGGCTTCGAACCCTTACCATTCCTAGGCATTCATTTCAAAAAGAAAAAGAAAAATATAAAACAATTTCTAGTAAAAATGTTGTCAGAAATCAATCAACACCAGTAAAAACTCCTTTAAATATACTTGCAATAAATAAAGGAAACTTACCTCTATTATACAATCAGAAAATTCTTACCAAATCAAATTGCCTCCTCGGCAACAACGCGAAAATGTTGGGTGTAGGAATTACACTTAAGTAAAGTCCTCAACACTTAAATTGTCAACCCGGGCAATTCGTACACTTAGAGACGAAGCACAGGAAATTCCAGAGATGGTATGAATATTTCTAATATCAATTGCTACTTTTTAAAGAAAAAAGTTGTAGAATCAAACTTTAGAGAAGAAGGCAACTCAAACTATCAAAACAATATGAGGCTAGAACAAGAAGAAATATACTTGCAAGAGAGATTCGGAAATAATAAAAAAAGGCAATTACTCTAGCAGGATATTGATCATCTACTGAGAATGTGCTTTCTTTAGAAAAGACACCTTAGCAGTCTTCAACATATGGGCCCTTTCAACCTGCTCATGTAAAGATATCCTTCCCATAAGAATCGATCTTGCAATAGTGGAGTCTTATTGCACTAGTGTAGGAACAACGATCTATGTAGAAGGTGTAAAGTAATGTCCGTACTAAAAATTCTTTTCTTCGTGCAAGGGCCCTGAAACTTCTCAAGTCCACAACACTCAGATCTGGTACTAAGAAACTGGTTCTTGTACCTAATCTGAGCTTCTTACACTTTAACTTTTAGTCCTTGAAATCAATGATTAATTACTGCAAGTGTTATGAAACCAAATTTCTTATCAGAAAGATGAATATCTGTAGAGAATAAGGAAACAATCTTTTTAATTAAAATGTAACTGAAAGCAAGAAAGCTATTAGAAGTAAACTAAAGATACTTGCTGCATCACACTATCCAGCACTAGTGCAGAAATAGTTCTCTTGCTTGCACCAGGCGGAGAAAATAAACCAAACGTGCAGAAAGTGAATAGCACACCAAAATGCACTGGTTCAGGTAATTTCTCTTGTTCAAACTAGACGGAGAAAGAAAATTTAAATTCAGATGCATAAAAGGAAATTTAACTACTTCACACTGCAGATCTGCTTTCACTCAAACAAAAATTCAAATGTTGTAAATTAAATCACAC
Source organism: Pinus albicaulis (assembly GCA_034641835.2). Taxonomy (NCBI): domain Eukaryota; kingdom Viridiplantae; phylum Streptophyta; class Pinopsida; order Pinales; family Pinaceae; genus Pinus; species Pinus albicaulis. The sequence continues at coordinate 29,887 of JAXQQM020092906.1, read as the reverse complement.
TTAGCAGACATAAATTGCAAGAATAGAAAGGAGGGAGAATGTGCTGGGTTGGTTGGCCCCTAGCCAACCAGTGCATTTCCCTTTCAAATGGAAACACTACTCAGTATTGAATCAATTCATCAACTGTTTAAGCATGAAGAAATAAAATCCATGAAGCATAAGGCGAAGCTCTTCCTATTAAATCCTCAAAGAAAATACATGCGTGATTACATATGCAACCCAGATTTGGGCAATAACAAAAGACAGGCTTGTTACCGCCTCAATGGTTCTATTCTTAGATCTATTCAATTCTATCAAAACATTTAACATCTTATCCTATTTACATAGCCAATTGCAAAAATCGTTACAAAAAATTACATAACCCATTGCAGAATAAGCTTTCGGTCCTTCAAAATTAAACGTTCTAACAAAACGGGCCGTGGCTATCTCCAGTTGTTAATTCCTCCTAAGTCTGATCTCCGCTGCTCCAGATTGACTTGATGTTATCACTGAAACTTTCCGCCTTCAGATATGGTGGTACAAAATTAGGAAACAATCAAAGAGATCCGGATTTTCTGCCAAGATTCGCAGTGCTGGCCCTGGTGCGAGATCTATTTTGCACTAAAAATCAGTGGTCAAGGTAAGCATTTAACTATTAAATAACATTGGAGGTAATGATGAGTTACAAAAGTAATTCTAAGTAGAAAATCACATAATAAATAGTTAATAAATTCTAAGTTAAGTTAAAATATGTAAAATATGTGTCATCGTTCTCGCACTAGTGCAGGACGAGGGCACATAAGATAGGTAAAATAGGGTAAATGATTACGATTTGGAAAGGGAAAAATGGTCAAAAAAGGTGCAAATTAGAGGACCAACAAGTACACCAGCATAATCATGTGGTTAAAACCCTCAAAGAGGGAAACAGTTCATGGCCTGAGCCAACACGATCACTTCAGGAAATTTATTAATATAAAAGGAAAAGTTACATATGTTTCTCTCATAAATGGTCAACCAAAAAATGACCCTCCATGCTCTTTAAATAGTGTTCATGGACCAATCGAGTGTTATGCCACGGATCAAGTGTCGTTAATACCGAGGAGAGAGATAACCATCGGATCACTACAAATCATGATCGTCGAATTATAAGTTACAAATGTACATGGTAAAGAAACACACTTTACCTAACTCTACAATAGACTAAGTTATTCTTAAATATTTCCTATGTGTTGGACTATCCTAACATCCCCCCTTAAGAAAAATTTGGGATAGGATTGAAGGATTTACAAAAGAGACACAAAATGAGCCTATTTCCTATGTGTCGAAATATCCTAACATCCCCCCTTAAGAACAAATTGGGATAGGATTGAAGGATTTACAAGGTGACACAATAGGAGAAAGAAGGAGGCATTAGAGCCTTTCCCTCTTAATGACAACTTTCCTGAACTCAAAGCATGGTTTGAACTTTGGTAAACTTCGCTTCTGTGAGAGCCTTTATAAAGATATTGGCTACTTGATCATTGGTTGGACAGTACTGCACTTCAAGAACACGATCATGAATGAGATTTCTAATGAAGTGTATGTGGAGTTAAATGTTTTCCATATGCTGATGCTGAATTGGATCTTTACATAGCTGAATGGCACTCTGATTATCACACCAAAGTGTAGTTGGATGCTGCTCATGAAGACCAAATTTAGACAGGATCTGACGAAGCCACATGGCTTCCTTGCTGGCTTCAACTACACCACGATACTCTGCTTCTACTTAAGAAAGAGAGAAGGAACTTTTTTTCTTACAAGAACAAGTAATAGGTCCTAAACCAAGAGTGAATACATATCTTGCAGTTGACTTTCGATCATCAGGGTCACCAGCCCAATCAGAATTAGTGAAACCAATCAACAATGGAGATGCTCCTACACTGTAATGAATCTCGAACTAAACTGTGCCTAGAATATATCAAAGTATTCTTTTAGCTGCTTTCTAGTGACTTTCATGAGTTTGGTGCATAAACCGAGCGAAAAGACCAACGACAAAGGAAAGGTTAGGATGGGTATGGGTTAGATACAAAAGTTTACCAACAAGTTGATGGTATAAGGTAGCATCAACTTCAGGGGTAGTATAAGTGACTAAAAGCTTGACTCTAGACTGAAAGGGAGAAGGGGATAACTTACATTCTTCCATGTGAAAGTGGTGTATAAGATCACAGGAATACTTGGAGTGAGAGAGGGTAATGCCTTCCTTGGATTGCAAGACTTGAAGACCAAAGAAATAATGCAAGTGTCCTAAGTCTGTCATTTCAAACTTCTTTTTGAGGCTATAATTCACATGTTTTATATGGCTGGGATCACTACCAGTAAGGATAAGATCATCAACATAAAGAGCAAGGATGGTGAAGGACTTACCCACTTTCTTGGAGTAGACAGTGTTGTCAGAATGACACCTAGAAAAACCATTATCTAATAGAAATCTATCCATTTTGGCATACCAAGCCCGAGGAGATTGTTTCAGACCATAGATATACTTCCTAAGGTGACAAACAAGGCTAGATTCATTGTGGATAAAGCTAGGGGGTTGTTCCATGTAGATTTCTTCATGCAAATCTCCATGTAAGAAGGTAGATTTAACATCCATCTAAATGAAAGAACAAGGCGGATAGAATTCATTTTGGCAATAGGGGAGAAGGTTTTCGTATAGTCAATGCCTTCAACTTGTGAAAATCCTTTAGCAATAAGACGAGCCTTATGTCTATCCACTTTTCCATCTGGTCAAAACTTTGTTTTGTACATCCATCTGCATCTGACAAGTTTTCTTCCTTTTGGAAGAGGAACAAGATCCCAAGTATCATTTGCCAATAAGGAACGATATTGTTCATTCATAGATTCATCCGAATATGGATGACCGAAAGCTTCTTCAAATGTTTTTGGATCAGTATTTGTTGGAACTTGAGCCAATAAGGAAGAGGCTCTTTCGAACTGAGAACGAGTAAATTGTCGATCTGCAGGGTCACCTGCAAGAGAACCAATTGCATCCTGAGTAGAGCGCACCCATATTGGAAGCTGTGGAGTAAAAGGAAAAATTTCAAGAGGTGGAGGAGGATTTTCATCCTCACTGTCATCATCTGAACTAGAAGTAATTCTATTAAAAATAGAATAGAGAGAGAGAGGTGGGACATATGCCTAATCAGGCTCGCAGGCCAAAGGTGGCACACCCGCCAAACTAGTCTCGCAGGCCGATATATTTTCATCAAAATTTACATCTCTTCTAATGATTATATTTTTGGATTTTGGTTCGAGAAGTCTATATCCTTTGACATCTTCAAAATATCCAACTAAAAAACATTTTTCACTCTTAGGTTCTAAGGCTTTATGTTTCGCATCTAGAATATGGGCCCAAGCATCACTTCCAAAAACACGAAAGTGACTTACATCTATTTTTATGGAGCTCCAAGCTTCTTCTAGAGTTATATTCTTTAAAACCTTAGTAGGAGTTTGATTTACTATGTAACTTGCACAGTTAATGGCTTCTACCCAAAAATTGAGACCAAGTCCTTTAGATTGAAGCACACAATTAGCCATTTCTTTTAAGGTGCGATTCTTCTGTTCAGCTAAACCATTTTGTTGTGGAGTATATGGAACAATATGTTGCAATTGAATGCCATGATCAGTGCAGAAGTTGATAAATTTGTTGTTAACATATTCTCCTCCATTTTCTGATCTTAACTTAAGAATTTGACGTCCAGAGTGTTTCTTGACAAAGGCCTTAAAGGCAAAGAACATGTTAAAAACTTCACTCTTGATTTTTAAGAAGTATAACCAAGTGCGTCTGGAAACATCATCAATGAAAGTTAAGAAGTACTTGGAACTAGAGAAATAAACAATAGGAAGTGGACCACATAAATCACTATGCACAAGATGCAAAGGGGCTGAAGCATGCCAAGAGGCACATTTGTCAAAACTATCCCGATGATGTTTTCCGAGTACACATCCAGAGCAAACACCATCTTGTTAAGATACCATCGGAAGACCTGTCATGATATTTTCCTTACATAGAGTTTGAAGAGAGCAATAGTTTAAGTGACCAAATTGCTCATGCCAGAGTTTGCTCACTTCATTATTATGAGAAACAAAAATGGAGGGAATACATGATCACCCAAAGTTGTAAAACTTATACAACCTTGTGGAATCATCAACAATGCCAGTAGCTAAAATATGTTTAGGATCTTTGACGTCTTTGATTACAACATCATGAGGTGAAAATTATACTATTTTCCCTTCACCTAAATGAGTTATCTGATAAACAGAGAGAAGGTTGCATGACAAGGTAGGAACGCATAGTACATCATTAAAATGACCATTATCTAGATGAATGGTTCCAGATCCTACAACACTAAGAGATCTATCATCACCAACATAAATATATTCGGTGTTACAATCATTTAAAGAAGAAAACATGGCTTTATTTTTGGCCATGTGGTAAGAAGCTCCAAAATCAATGAGCCACTCATGAGAAGGAGAAGAGGAAGATACATTTCATGCATAACCATATCTTGATGCTTGACAACTAGAAGCAGCAAGTGTCATTTTTGAAGATGAGGGTGAAGAGTGCTCCAAATTGACGTTATGCTTCTTCGCTGCTTCTAAGGCTTCCAATTTCTTAAAACAATTGGACTCTATATGGCCATCATGATTGAAAAAGTTGCAATTTCTATCTGTCTTCTTCCCTTTGTTTTTATTTTCCTTATCATTTTGGTGAGATTATTTTTTAGTTTGCAACTAAAATTGCTTAGGACCCTTGTTTGGTTTAGGGCCATACTTTTTAGGATGCTGCTTCTTGGGATTCTTTTGATATGGTTGCTGTTGGGCTGCTAAGGCTTTCTTAGAAGCATTTCTAAGACTGATAAGACCAAGGTGTAATAGTTTTTCTTGTTCTCTTATCAAAGAATCACAAAAGGCATCAAAAGAGGGATTCTGTAGCTGGTTCCTGAAGAGATGATGGCTTCTCTAGTAGAATGGAAGGTGGAAACAAATACAGAGTATGCAGGACCAAGCATAGCAAGAATGAAATAGATGAGGCTACCATCTTCCTTTTTGACCTTACACCCTTCTAAAAGAAGTCTAAGGGTCTTGAATTTGGACAAAAAATCTTCAATAGAGGAGAAATTATTAGGGTCCAAAGTAAACAACTCATTTTCAAGCTGGTGGGCCCTGATTTGATTTTGAATGCCAAAACTAGTATTTAGCTTTTCCAGGGCTTTATCAGGGGTGTCAATGTCAAGGATGTGAAATTGAAGATATTGAGCAATGGAAATTCCTATCAACCCTCGTGCTTGATCTTGTTTATTTTCCCATTTATGAAAATAAACAATAAATTCAAGTTAATATGGGTCCCTCACAAGATTAATAAAATTATTAAAGTCCCAAATAAATGTACTTTTCTTCCATTAAAGAAATATCCCAAATTTCATATCCTTATTCTTTACTTATGTCAAATGAATACATTCATTTTAATAAAGTCAATTTAGTATACCCATGAGGTGTATACCAATTAGTTTGTGATGGGTTTAATCCCTAGTAGGTAATAGGTTCAAATCTAATGGTTCTAACTCCATTTTTCATTTCATTTAAGAATTTTCCTCCGAATTTCTTTGCCCTCCAATTATTTCAAGGCAATACTTTCATTTCAATAAATTCAAATTAAAATGGGTCCCTCACAAGCATTATAGAGTCTAATAAATATACTCCCCTAAAAATCCAATTTCCTACAAATTTCTCCAAAATTCTCACCAAATTTCTCTAAAATTCTCACCCGTGTACTTTATTTATGTGCAATCATAACACTCATTTCCCTCCACTTATGCCAATTCAATACACTCATTTTAATAAAGTCAAGTTAATATGATAAACTCCCTACCTTTCTCCATTCTAATAAAGTTGAATTCAAAATGAGTAACTCACAAGCATTGATATAGTTGAATAAAAACATTAAAGTTGGTGAAAAATACAATTTTCACTTTGTTGAAGAAATTTCCCCAAATTTTTTTCGGTCCATGCCCCACTTATGTCAAGGTAATATATTTGTTCTCCTCCACTTATGTCAAGTCAGATACATTCATTTCAAAAAATTTAAGTTAATATTGATTCCTCACAAGAATTAATAAAGTCTAATAAAAATATTTGAATCCCATAATAATCCAATTTTCATTAATTTCCTCCAAATTTCTTACCCATATACTTTATTTATGTCAAAGAGACACATGTATTTCCCTCTACTCATGTCAGTTCAATTAACTCATTTTAATAAAGTATATGATCACCCCCCTCTTTTTCTCCATCTCAATATGAGTAACTCGCAAACATTGATATAGTCTAATAAAAATATTAAGGTTGGAGAAATACAAAATTTTCATTTTATTGAAGAAATTTATCCTAATAAAAATAAAAATTTTAGCTTTCCAAATACAACCTCTAGCTTTAAGTTTTTAATTTTTAATTAAAAATAAATAAATAAATTTATTGTATATTTTTGTTAAGTATAGATTTTAATTTTAATTTTTTTCTTTTTATATATTAATAAATATTCGAAAAATAATATATATAATTAAAATATATCATTTCCATATTTTATTTTTTAATATGAAATAAATAAAAAATTTGTATTGAGAGGCTCTCTCTAGCCTAATATGGTAGAGATGTTGTAACCAATGTCTTGTAAACATTTTAACTCGGTTAAAATAATAATAAAATAAAATAATTTATAATTATAATTATCAATAAAAAAACTTGACTCAGTATATATATATATATATATATATATATATATATATATATATATATATATACACCAACCTAGATCCATGTTAACTCTGGATCTACCAAGTGCCAAGAGGGATCCAATCTCTTTTCACTTTAAAAGAGATTTGTATCTCCAAAGATTTAATTCCTCTAGACTATACTTTTAATGAGGTTAAAATAAAATAAATAAAATAAATTATAAAATATAAAGCTAATAGTTATATTTATAAGTATTAATGAAGACGAGCCTAAGTCCATCTTAATTTCAAATCTACCAAGTGTTGAGAGGGATCAAATATATTTTCACTTTAATTTGATTCCTCTCCACCAGATTTAATATGGAATAGTGTAATCATTAATTATGTAATGTTTATCTTTAAAATAAGTTAAGTTTAATATTTAAAATTAATAATAATAATTTAGCGGAAATTAAATCTCTAATATATATATTTTTTTTTATAACAAAAGTAAAATAAAAATTAAAATATTCACTCTCCTGCGTAGTATGGTAGAGACGTTGTAATGGAATGTCATGTGAACATTTTGATTTGGATAACATAAAATAAAAATAAAAATAAAAATAAAAATAACATTACATTAAAATAAAAATAATTTCAAAATACCCTCGATGGGGTGAGGAGAGACAAGCCGACAGTGACATGATCTGTGCCTTTGATATGGTCTTCAATATTGGGTAGGGTTGGTGCTAGTACGTAGATTCCCACATTCACTCTCTCTGATGCATAAAGGGGCAAATAATAAGAGTATCCTCAGGCACTCACATTTGAGTAAGCATTCAATATTGTTAACTCGCTTCTCCACATGCTGTATGTTAAGTTTCACAAGTAGTCGATTGGGGAATTAAAGTCTTCCCGGCTAGACTACCATCACTGGAAGGTCGTGCTCCATGCAACAAGGGCTTTAGAATTCCTCCACGGAAGCAATTCTTGCGGGTATGTTTATATATTTAAAACCTCATATCATACTCTCATTGTCATTTTCTCGGGTCTTCTTGGTCTTTGGCTAGTATCTCTAAGTTTGAGAGCTTAGTTTCGAACTATAATGTTTATGTTTGTAGGATGTGTATAGGTTGGATATGTCAATGGTTTATTTGGAACCCTGAGGATTGGACCCAAAAACCACCTTACTTGTCTTATTTATGTGATTAATTATGTCCCTATGCATTTCTAGTTTGTTAAGTTCACCATTGAGCCTATCGTGGATTGGGGTTTTCAACCCAACTCGGATAATCTACAACTCTTTCGGTATGACCATTCTTGGATGGGTCTTGAGGGTTTACCCATATGCTTCATTTATTTAGTCTTTAGCTAGATTCCTGGTTTGTGTGGTAACTATGGGGTTGGTTTACATGGGAATTCTATGGATGTAAATCTTAAGAGACATATGAAGAAGTGAAAATATATTTTTCATGGGGTTCGTTCTAATGTTATTGTCTCAATTGCAATTGTCTTTCTAACTTCCACATGAACTCACCTTCATATTGTTCAGAGGCACCCCCTTCATATCTGCCTACATGTTTTGTGGTCTACTACAAGGAAGCACCTACTAAGGGGGGAGTTATTAATTTCAACCTATCTTTGCATTTCCCACTCTTTTAATTATTGATTTCTTTTTATGGCTAGGTGGAACGCTCTCCAACACTGAAGGGACAAGGAGGTCGCGACCATAGAAAAAGCAGTGTGCAAGGAAGAGAGAAGTCTCATTCCAAGCCAGGTAGAGGAAAGAGCCACAGAACAACTTAGGGCAGTATTAAAAATATTTTTAAATATTATCAGTCCAACACACACCCTCAGGAAAGAAAAATAATAGAAGATTGGGTAAAAGACTTGGGTCAGTTGTAATATCCCTGACGTAATCCACCATAAAAACTCTCGTAAAATGAGGGTTGTTAAATAATTAAATATTATTAATTATTATATCGATATTACACCAAGAATATTCATGTAATTATTAATTCTAATAATATTACAAGAATTAATTCTTAATTCTTTTATTTAGAAAAAATTATATTCTTCTATATAAATAAATTATATTTCTAGGTTGGTATCTTTTATGAGTTTTATAAATAATGAATAATAGTTCTGGAAAAACTATGGATAAGTGATATTTTTCTCGTAAGGCAAAAGAAAATCTACCTTGAAAATAAAAACATGAGAGAATTATGAAGTGATTTTGTGATTTAGGAGAAACCAGAATTATGGGTGATTTACGGTATGATTTTAAGATTTAGAAAATATATTCCATTTTCTTAATTCTATTTATTGTAAGCCTATGGGAAAAATAGGAGAAATAAGGACATAACACATGAAAAATGGAATCAAGAGAGAGGACGAAGGGATTCCAAGCATGCATCAAAATATAAGTAACTATGTTCTTGGAATTTTTTTTTGTTTGCATATGGAGCATGATAAAATAAGAATTGAATTTATTTGCTTGGAAAAGTTCATATGATAAAGAATCAAGATTATTTCTTCAGAAAACCTCCCTAGAATTTCGTGCATAGAGGAATACATTTTTTGTTCAGAATATTTCATGTGCTTTGAATTCTTAAAATATTTTCATGGCTAAATAATTATGTGAATTGCATGAGTTATTGGAAAATAGGGTCCACATATGCCTTCGTATCACTGAATCCGTGATATATGCATATGAACTAAAAGAGGTTTTTGTAAATGATCCCATTCCAGAAAAAGGCCTCTTTCATATTTGGAAAATTTGTTTTCCATGTCTTGAAAATTGTGTCCAAAATTGATGGCAAAAACAGGAAATTATTTCATATTTAAATCTGGAAAAATGGGCTACAAAGATTCATTCGAATATTCCAAATTGTAATACATGTGTAAAAAATGAGAGAGGTTGATTTTAATGAATCTGTTCCAAACAAATACCTCTTTTGGTTTCCAGAAAATCATTTCCTTATGTTTGGATACCGTGTCCAAAGTTGATGACCAAAACATTAAATTATTTAATATTTAAATCTCAAAAAAGGGGCTGCAAAGATTCATTCGAATATTCTCAAACTATGACACTTGTGTAAACAATGAGAGTTTTTTTTTAATGAGCTTGTTCCCAACAAAAACCTCTTTTGGTTTTAACCAAATCATTTCCAAATGTTCAGAATCTGCATCCAACATGGATGACTAAAAAAGGAAAAATAGAGTAAAACATAGTGCTTCCATTTGAATTTTCTACCGGATCATAATTGTTGGTTATGTACATATAGAGATAATTGTTGTATTAATATTATTGAATATAATAATTTCATGCAACAACAAATAGAAAAATTACGTTGATATTTCTTGAAAAGAAATATGTTGTTTGTATGCACAAAACTATAGAAATTGTGTTGGTAATCCTTGAAAATGAATTAAGTTATTTCATTTGAATTATTACCAAGTATGTTCTCATGATGCATATGCATTACAAGTTTTAAAGAGAAATATTGGACTCTTGAAGAGAATATGTGCTTAGGTGCACAGGAATAATATCTAGTATATTTGATCTACTAAAATTGAACATGTGATTTTACATGCATGGGAAGCTTGAGTTGTGAAAAAAGAAATAAATAACTTTTGTGAGAAGTAGTTCACATAAAACCTTTGCATAAAAGACAATTGGTTGTGTTATTTGAGAAGGATTTATTACTCATGTTATTTCTTGATGAAATAATACAAATGTGGCTGATGTGTGAAATGATAAGAAAATATTTTGTATTGCATGCATAATAGCTAGTGAGTTAGCTAACTTTTGGAAAAAGAAGAATTAGTGTGTTAGATTCTTTGGAAAATAAATATATATATTTGTATGCAAGGAAGAATTTATTGTGTTATAATTCTTCAAAAATTATAGAAGAGAATATCATATGCGTGTATGCATTATTGACTTAGATTCTTGGAGATGAAAACTATTAATCACATGCTTTATGATATTAATATTCTTTAGAGAAATTTATACAGTTGCATGCATGGAAAAATATAGCTTTCGTAACAGATTTCTAAAGAAAAGGAAGGTGCAATCACATGATATTGATTGTGTTATCCTTTTTTTAGGAAAAATAATTTTCATTTTTACACCTAAATGAATTAACTATGTTATTGGTTTTCTTTTAGGAGAATATTATGTATAGTTATTGGGATAGCTCATTTGGTAAGATGAAAATGTTCCTCTGCGTGTAAGAATACAAATTATGTGTTTGATCCATGGGAAAAGAAATTTGTTTATTTTTCCATGCAAGATTTAGTTAGTTTCCTTTGCAAAAGAAAACATAATAGTAGGTACAAAGAAAACTGTCTGTTAGGATAGTTACCTTGAAAGTTTGTTATGCATTTGCATGCAAAAGACTATTATCTAGTATGTTAGTTTTACTTTGGAAAGAATATGCAAGTGCATGTAATATTTTGTTAGTGTTGTTGGAAAGATGATGCTTGATAATGATTTATTTGTTACTAATGCATGTGAAATGATGTGAAAGAAGGCATGTCATGACAGTCTGTTTATGTTTTATATATTCATACAAAGAGTTTTTGAAGTTTCATAAATAAAGATTGATTATTGGTGTATTAATATTTTATTTAATCATGATATCAAGTGTGCTAACAACAACAATGGTAGGAAATGACAGTGATTTGAGCAAAGAATTGTTCATGTTTAACATTTTGGTAGATAAATATTTGTTAGTCCATGCAGGTTTTTGAGTTCCAACTGTAGGATCACCCGTTGATGGAAACTATCTGACCACAAAGGAAGAGATTTAAGATTCATGGGTAAATGATATCATGATGATTGTAACAACTTATAGATAGCTATGCTGAATTTAAGATTAATTTTCTATGTAATATTTTATGACAATGGTCACGGGATGGACTCCCTTATAACTATTGGGTGATGGGTGAACACCCTCATGAGCATTTAATATAAAATTAAACATTTGATGGTTTTCACCCTACGGGGTTTCCAAGGTATATCAATGTCTAATGATGTGATTGTTCATTGTGTCATTTTAATAATGTTAATTTCTTTCATGATGTGATGTTTATATTACCAAGTATGTCATTTACTAATTGAGTTAAAATGATCATGTAATTGATGCATAGTTATAGCAGGGATTTTAAGTTAATATGATACAACATGGACAATTAATGGTTGTGTAACTCACTACACTTTTATTGAATATTTCTCTAGGTAATGATGATGGTTATTTTAATAGTAAATGTGGGAATATAGAAAGTAATTCAGAAAGTTACACATTGGTAATTTTTGAAAAATATTCCTAACTCCATGCATTTTCCTGCAAGGTGACCGAGGTATGTTACAAATGGTATCAGAGAAAAACGTTGAAACATTGATGCCTTTTGGGGAATCATTCAACATAAAATAAGTAGCGGTATGATGCTAGTGGACATCATCTAAGGAATGACTCTAACTAAACTTACATAAGACTACAATTGACATGAGATGAATGATGCATGATTAATAACCACATTAAAGAGGAGAAAGTCATCATGTTTCTTTTAAAGTCGTGCTCATGAAACTTGAATATGGATGCGGACAAAAGAAAATAGAACATATATTGCACCTATGAGCAATTGTGAGCACTCACTGCTTATAATGTGAATTAAATGCCAACCTTTGCATGCATATTATTACAACAACGATTATGGTACATAATAAAAAAAGAAAAAACATGAATTAGGTTATAATGCATTTATTATCAATAATGAATTCATGTATTTATTATGTGATAAATAAATAATTTAGAAGTTGGGGTTGACCCTAAAGAGGATAGTGGATTGTTGTAAAAAAAATGAAAACAAAAAAAAAATATTTGAAAGAACCTCTTTAGGTGTTAAAAATAAGAAATGAGAGAAGTGGAATTCATATAGTGAAATTAAAGTCAATGAACAATTCATAGTAGCATAATTCTAGGTTTTATTTCTTCATGTAGAGTTGTCAATGAAAGTTTTCATTCCATGTGTTTGAAAAAAGTGGTAAATGAGATCCAAAGTTTTATTGTTTTAAATAATTGCACCCATGAGGGTTTTTGATTTGATTCATCTTAACATCAAGGGGTATTCGTACCTTAACATAATGTGACCACCATGTTTATTGCAAGAAAAATTTCAGTTCGGACTCAGATCCATAATCTGGTCGAATTTTCTGATTTGACATTCCTATAGGGATTGTTCGTTGTGTTGTTTTGTTGAAATTTTCCCGTTGATGATATTAATATGATTCATGCTATTTTGTAAATTATTGTTTACTATATATCTAATAGTTTAAACATATTTATGGAAATTTATTTCAATTTCGCTAACTATTGGTTCAAATTACTTAATGGAAGTAGATTGCATGCTTGCGAATTGTTTGTTAGAATGTCTCAGTGACTGTATATTGCATGCTTGCAAATTGTTGTTAAAATTCCTCAATGGATGTGCATTGCATGCTTGCAAAATGTTTGTTAGAATGCCTCATTGGTTGTAGTTTTCATGCTTGAAAACTATTTGATAAAAGACTACAATGGTTGTAGATTGCATGATTGCAAATTGTTTTCCCAAAATTCCTCAATCGTTGTTGCTTACATGCCTGCAATCTAATTGTAAAGAAGAAAAAATAAATTGTATTTTGTGTCTTAGTGTTCAATGGGACTGTCATTTCTCTATAATATGAACAACTGGTAAGGAAATATCTTACAGAAAGTATATTCTTATGGTATGAAAGATATGTTAAGGTATTTTCTTCAAAGTTGCATGATTGTTATTATGTGGAAATTTGGAATGTATACAACTTGTATTACATGTGATGAATTTTTGTCAATGTACTTTGAAAATTTGTGGGACCCATGTTGAGGGTCAAGTATATATGAGTGGTGTACATAAATATTCCTTTGCTTCAATGATAATAGGAAAATGGTCAAAAATGTAAATTACAATGGAGTTTTAGACATTGACTATTTTTAGACATTGAATTATAATTGGATTCAATGGCTCTGAAATCCATGATGGGGTTGATGTGATGATTTAATATTTTATTTTGTTATTGAGTTAATGAATACATTGGTTGGGGTATTCAGGAAATAACTCTAGAGTTTTAGAAGTCTTTTTGCTAGCTTAAGAAAAGCTATTGGTGGTTAAGTCCAAGATGAATTTTCCCTAAAATTCTCCTAAAACTCCCTAGGAGTAAATAATAAAGAGGAAAATATTAACATAATGGGAGAGAAATATTATGCTAATCAATTAGTTGGAGATAAATACTAAGTGGGGTCAAATAGAGCACATCGGGAGAGAAATATTTGCTTTTTCAAAAAATCTAAAACAAAAAGGCCTAGGAAAAATGTTGGCTGACCTTAAGACAAGATGCTGCTACAAATATGTTGGGAGGAAAGGACCAAGGAATGAGTGAGGTTTTTGATTCCAGTGGAAATTAGATCTTATCTTAGCAGGGAAATGTTGGAGATAGTTCACGGTTGGGTGGAATATGCTCGACTCCTAAATAATTCCCATAAATTAACTATGGTTAGATGAAATTATGTCTATATTCTTTTATTGATTTCAAAATTATCTAGAGATGTTGGATGCTACAATAGACTGTAAATTACATGTCTCAAAGTTGTTTCAAGTGTTATAGTTCTGCATGCATGATATATTAAATTATCTAAGCGACAATTTGGATGAAATGTTTTTTATGCGAAAATGAACATGTCATAAATGTCTTATTTATATGAATTCATAGAGGAAATAAATTGAAATATATATGTGAATGAAATAATTCGTATTAGATTAAATAATGCATTATTGAAATCTAAATTCCTGACAGACTAGAGGAAAATGGTTGGAGATAAATTCTATGAGTTTGAAATTTAATTGAAATTAATGTGGGAGAGAAAAACAATAATTTTCAAACAACAACAGTGGAAGAGAAATATTAGTGTAACTCCTAAATAAAATACAACATGCACTTGATAGAGTTTTTCTTATCATTTTGATGATTAGAGGGGTAGTGATGCGTGAGTTTTTGTGGAAGTATTACGATTAAACTATTAGTTGATATTGGCTAAATAATTGGTAATGAAAAGTAAAACTTAATTTTCCAACAAGAGAAGAACATCGAGGATGATCTTATCTTTAAGGGGGGGAGTATGTAATATCTATGATGTAGCCAACCGCAAAAACTCTCGTAAAATGAGGTTTGTTGAATAATTCAATATGATTAATTATTATATTGATATTACATCAAGAATATTCTTGTAATTGTTAATTATAAGAATATTATAAGAATTAATTCTTAATTATGTTATTTAGAAGAATTTATATTCTTCTATATAAATAAATTATATTTCCATGTCGGTATCTTTTATGAGTTTTAGAAATAATGAGTAATAGTTTTAGAAAAGCTGTGGATAAGTGATATTTTTCTCATAAGGCAAAAGAAAATCTACCTTGAAAAAATAAACATGAGAGATTTATGCAGTGATTTTGTGATTTAGGAAAAAATAGATTTATGGGTGATTTATGGTATCTTTTTAAGATTTAGAAAAGCTATTCCATTTTCTTAATTCTATTTATTGTAAGCCTATGGGAAAAATAGGAGAAATAAGGACACAATACATGAAGCATGGAGCCAAATAGAGGAAGAAGAGATTCCAAGCATGCATCAAAAGGTAAGTAACAATGTTCTTTGAAAATTATTATTTTTTCATATGGGGCATGATGAAATAAGAATTGAATTTATTTTCTTGGAAAAGTTCATATGATAAAGAATCATTATTATTTCTTGAGAAAACCTATATGGAATTTCATGCATAGAGGAATGCATTTTTTTCATTGAATTCTTAGAACATTTCATGTGCTTTGAATTCTTAAAAGTTTTTCATGGCTAAATAATTATGTGAATTGCATGAGTTATTGGAAAATACGGTCCAAATATGCTTTCGTATATCCCAAACTGTGATATATGTGCACGAACTGAAAGAGGTTTTTGTAAATGAGCCTATTCCAGAAAAAAAAAAGCCTTTTTTATATTTGAAAAATCCGTTTTCCATGTCTTGAAATCTGTGTCCAAAATTGATGAAAAAAAAGGAAATTATTTCATATTTAAATCTGGAAAAATGGGATGAAAAGATTCATTCAAATATTCGAAACTGTGATACCTATGTAAAACCTGAGAGAGGTTGATTTTAAATAATCTGTCCCAAAAAAAAATCTCTTTTGGTTTTCAAAAATTAATTTCCATATGTTCGTAAAATGTGTCCAAAGTTGATGACCAAAACATGAAACTATTTAATATTTAAATTTGGAAAATTGGGCTGCAAAGATTCATTCGAATTTTCTAAACCGCGACACACGTGTAAAACATGAGAGAGGTTTTTTTTTAATGAGCCTATTCCCAACAAAAAACACTTTTGCTTTTAAAAATTTTGTTTCCATATGTTTGCAATCCACGTCCAAAGTTGATGACTAAAAAAGGAAAAACAGAGTAAAACAAAGTGTTTCCATTTGATTTTTCTATCGGATAAGAATTGTTGGTTATGTACATATAGAGATAACTATTGTATTAATATTATTGAAAATATTAATTTCATGCAATAACAAATAGAACAATTATGTCGATATTCCTTGAAGAGAAATAAGTTATTCGCATGCACAAAAATAGAACAATTATGTTGATAATCTTTGAATATGAATTAAGTTATTTCATTTAAAATATTACCAAGTATGTTCTCATGATGCATAGGAATTAAAAGTGTTAAAGAGAAATATTGGACTCTTGAAGAGAATATTTTCTTAGGTGCACATGAACAATATCTAGTATATTTGATCTACTGGAATTGAACATGTGATTTTCATGCACGGTAAACTTGAGTTGTGCAAAAAGAGATAAATAACTTTTATGAGAAGTAGTTCACATAAAAACATTGCATAGAAGACAATTGGTTGTGTTATTTGAGAAGGATTTTTTACGCATGTTATTTCTTGAGGAAATATTACAACTCTAGCTGATATGTGAAATGATAAGAAAATATTTTGTATTGCATACATAATAGCTAGCGAGTTAGATAGCTTTTGGAAAAATAGTAATTAGTTTGTTAGATTCCTTTGAAAATAAATATATATATTTGTATGCAAGGAAGCATTTATTCTGTTATAACTCTTCAAAAAGACTAGAAGAGAAAAAAATATCCTTGTATGCAGTATTGACTTAGATTCTTAGAGAGGAAAACTAGTAATCACATGCTTTATTATATTAAGATTATTTAGAGAAACGTATACAGTTGCATGCATGGAAAAATATAGTTTTGGTATAAGATTTCTAGAGAAAAGCAGGGTACAATCACATGATATTGATTGTGTTGGCTTTCTTTTGGGAAAAATAGTTTGCTTTTTCACACCTAAAAGAATTAACTATGGTATTAATTTCCTTTTAGGAGAACGTTATGTATAGTTATTGGGATATACATTTTGGCAGGATGAAAATGTTCCTTTGCGTGTAAGAATAAAAATTATGTGTTTGATCCATTGGAAAAGAAATGTAAAGTTATTTTTCCATGCAAGATTTAGTTAGTTTCCTTTGGCAAAGAAAACATAATAGTAGGAACAAAGGAAAGTACTTGTCGGGATAGTTATCTTGAAAGCTTGTTATGCATTTGCATGCACAAGACTATTATCTAATATGTTAGTTTTACTTTGGAAAGAATATGCAAGTGCCTACAATATTTTGTTAGTATTGTTGGAAAGATGACACTTAGTAGTGATTTATTTGTTACTAATGCATGTGAAATGATGTGAAAGAAGGAATTCCATGATAGTATGTTTATGTTTTATACATGCATACAAATAGTTGTTGAAGTGTCATAAATAAACATTGATTATTGATGTATTAATATTTTATCTAATCATGATATCAAGTTTGTTGGCAACAAGAATGGCAGGAAAGGATAGTGAATTGAGCAAATAATTTGTTGAAAATGGCAACAAGCTTGATGAAGGAGGCCTCCTGAAACATCTTTCCTGATCCTAGTTGGAAAGTGATCACCTAAACTAGGTGGGGACCACACATGTGATTTTTGTCGAAAAGTCTATTTTTAGACTATGTCTATTTTTAGACATATGGAGCATGGTCTAGAGTTATAGGATGCTATTCTTGGATGATTGGTCAAGTTGGTAAAAATAGATGGACATACATTTTTTGAACATTAGTGGTTTCTATTTTAGGCTAGCAGGGCTAAGAAAATAGAACGATCAGGTATAAGCCCTTGTATGTTGGAGCTATAAACATTATCTTATCCTCTTGGAGCACTTCAGTTCGAGCTACAGATGTGGCACATGCACCTGGAAGAAGGAAATTTGAATTTCCTATGGGTTAGTTGAGCTATTGCATGGTTGACTTCAGTTAGAACTCATGTGGCAGAGTTTGGTGGAGTTGATGAGATAGTTGATGGAGTTGTGTTTGGTTTTACTTAGTTGAACTAGTTGTATCTAGTTTAACTGGCTAATACACTAGAGATGAGTGGTGTGAATTAATTATTAATTAATTCACTAATTACTAACTCATTATTCAACTAAAAGAACACATCGATTCTTCAACGGTGCATGGACAGTTCAGTGGAGACCAGTGTTAGAGGTGGGTGAAAGGGTGGAGTCTACTATCAGTTGTGACTATAGTGTGCATGAGATTTGCACAATCATTGGAGGATATTTCCAATGAGGATTGCGCAATTAAAGCCAAGGTAATTTGAATTCATTCCATCCATTCTCTCATCTTGGATTGCGCAGTAGAGGCAGGCAAACAGTGGAGGAGTTTTGAACCCGTGACTTATTCAAAACTGAGCTAGTTTGTGTGTAACTTTTGGAGACAGTACTGAGTACTTGTGAGTAGTATTGTACTGATATTTTTACACGATTCTTCTTCATTATAATATACAGACAGTAGGGGGTTTTCAGCTGTAAGCTTTCCCCGATATACATAATGTGTTATATGTGTTGAATTTTTATGTGCGCATGTGAATGTTTTCAATACCGCTTGTTGTTTTTATTTCCACATGTGATGATTAATGCGTAGAAGAGATTATGTGTTATGTATGAAGCTAAAATAGTATGTGACCAGGATAATCTTGGTTGAATAAGTGATTTATTCAAGGAATTTCTACATGGTATCGGAGCGAGAATTGATCATCGGATCTATTACAGTGATTGCAATTTATTTCGGTAGACAGAGTCTGTAATCGGGCCAGGTAGCCTCTGGATCCATCCTTTCCTTTGAAAGGTGATATATCCAGTAAACGCCCATACAGTCGATCTCTGTGCTAGAAATACTTTGTTCTCAAGTGTAGATCGGAAGCCGGTTGAGTTATCGGCTCTTGGAGTTGAATTTGATTTGTGTTCTTGGTGCCGCGGCAAAATGCCTTTCAGCGGATTGCGATTGGGTATGCCTTGAAGGCAACTCGAATTATATTGCATGGAAGAAGCGCATGGAGGTTTGTATTAGATGATAATGGGCTATTGGAATTCGTGGAGAAATAGATTCCAGCTGCTACTACTTCTGCGATGTTGCTGCTGTGGAGAAGAAGCGAAGAAACAAGCAAAATGTCGAAGGATTCTGTTGGAGGGCGTAAAGGATCACATAGTGTCTAGCCTGCATGGAAAGGATTCTCCATATTTGATGTGGAAAGCCTTGACAGATTTGTACCAGAGCAAGAGCGACCAGAGGATGTTGGTGCTCAAGGATAGACTCAGAAACATCAAGATGGAGAAAGGAGAGAGCATCCCCAAGTACCTCACGAGGTTCACCCAATGGAGGGATGAGCTAGGAAGCGTGGGAGTGACGGTGGAGGATGAGGACTTGGTGAGCTTGGCTCTCCTGGGTCTTCCGAAAAGTTTGCATGCATATCAAGATAGTGTCAATGGTCGCAAGAAATTGCCCGGATGGGAAAGACTGTGGTACGATACGGGTAGAGGAGATGCGCGGGTGCCTTCTTAATGAATCTTCATCAAGGCATCGATGAAGAAGGCTGCTTTAGGCGGCAAAGCAAGGGAAGGGGAAGGGCAAGGAGAAGGCTTCTCAATCCGGTGCGAGATGGTAAAAGTGACATGTCCAAAGTGAAGTGTTTTCACTGTCACGAGCATGGGCATTACACCACAAATTGTCCACAGAAGAAGAAGAACAAGCAGGCTGCTGGAGCTGCAGCTGGTGAGGCTCTTGCCTCGCAATTTGAGATGGACTTCTCATTGATCGCATGCATGGTGTCTAGTGCATTGGGATGGGGGTGGTATTTTGATAGTGGCACTTCCTTTCACATGATGGGAGATGCAAATATTTTCAGTGACTTGGTGGAGAAAGGTCTCCAGATGCATGTTGAGTTGGGCGACGGTGGACGATACGATGCGACCGGCATTGGTACCATAACCTTTCAAAGGGAGTCAGGTAAAATCATTCTTTTACAAGATGTATTGCATGTACCAGGTCTAACAAAGAATTTAATCTCGGTCGCAATGTTAGAGGATAAAGGGTATGAAGTTGTCTTCAGAGAAGGAAAATTTTTCCTTCGGCACAAGGCAATGGGACAAGTCAAGAAGGTTGGGATTCGGACAAATAATCTCTACAGACTTGAAGTAGATGGGATGTATACGGAGCTTCCTATTTGTTAGGGAAACGAGAGAAAGACATGCAGCGATGCTTGAGAGGGAGCAAGTTTGCATGCAGGTGAAAGTGAACCTCGGGGTGTGGAGCAGCCACAAGAGGATCATGGAGTGGGAGAAACCACTCATGCAGAGAAATTTCGTGCCAAATGGGCAGAGGGAGTGCATGAAGCTATACCACCAGGTGAGAGGTGGGGTGACATGCATGATTAATCCCAAGAGGAGATTTCTGGGCAAAATTCATGAGATGGTGTGGATCTCATGAGTTGAACCTGGCTACGAGGTGCCCACAGCGTAGTAGTAGCAGATCAGTTGGAGTGATGCAAGCAGATCAAAGTGACAGTGTTAGATACTAGAGCACGGATCAGAGTTGACAGCAAGTGCAAGAGTGCATGGGTGCAAAGAGTTCAACAGCGCAATGGTTCCTGATGACGTGTGCAGTAGCTAAGCAGAGGTCGAAGACTTTGATGATAGATGCTAGATGCATCAGACTGATTGAGTTGTTTGGAGCCTATTCGGTTTCAGAGAAGTTGCAGAGAAGATGCATGGAGTTTCATGGTGCATGCATGAGTTTTCATGGCACATGCAAAGGGTGCATGGCAAATGCATGGAGTTGCATGTCGCATGCATGGAGTTGCATGGCGCTTGTGAAGGTTGCAGGGCAAATGCATGGAGTTGCATGTCGCATGCAAAGACATTCCTTTCTTTTTGAGAGGGAGTGTTGAAAATGGAAACAAGAAACAGTGAAGGAGGCCTCCTGAAACATCTTTCCTGATCCTAGTTGGAGAGTGATCACCTAAACTAGGTGGGGACCACACATGTGATTTTTGTCGAAAAGTCTATTTTTAGACTATGTCTATTTTTAGACATATGGAGCATGGTCTAGGAGTTGCGGGATGCTATTCTTGGATGATTGGTCGAGTTGGTAAAAATAGATGGACATCTATTTTTAGACATTGGGCAGTTTCTAGTTTTTAGACTGCCGGGCTAAAAATAGAACAGTCAAATATTATTAACCCTTAATAATATTTAGACTATAAACATTATCTTTTCCTCTTGGAGCACTTCAGTTCGAGCTACAGACGTGGCACATGCAGCTGGCAGAAGGAAATTCGAATTTCCTATGGGTTATTTGAGCTATTGCATGGTTGAATTCAGTTAGAAATCATGTGGCAAAGTTTGGTGGAGTTGATGAGACAGTTGATGGAGTTGTGTTCAGTTTAACTTAGTTGAACTAGTTGTATTTAGTTTAACTGGCTAATACACTAGAGATGAGTGGTGTGAATTAAATATTATTTAATTGAATAATTATTAACTCATTATTCAACTAAAGAACACATCAGTTAACAGCAGTGCATGGACAGTTCAGTGGAGACCAGTGTTAGAGGTGGGTGAAAGGGTGGATTCTACTATCAGTTGTGACTATAGTGTGCATGATATTTGCACAATCATTGGAGGAGATTGCCAATGAGGATTGCGCAATTAAAGCCAAGGGAATTCGAATTCATTCCATCCATTCTCTCATCTTTTATTGCGCAGTAGAGGCAGGCAAACAGTGGAGGAGTTTTGAACCCGTGACTTGTTCAAAACTGAGCTAGTTTGTGTGTAACTTTTGGAGATAGTACTGAGTACTTGTGAGGAGTATTGTACTGAGATTGTTACTTGATTCTTCTTCATTATAATATACAGACAGTAGGGGGTTTTCAGCTATAAGCTTTCCCCGGTATACATACCGTGTTATATGTGTTGAATTTCTATGTGCGCATGTGAATGTTTTCAATACCACTTGCTATTTTTATTTCCGCATGTGATGATTAATGCGTAGAAGAGATTATGTGTTATGTATGAAGCTCAAATAGTATGTGACCAGGATAATCTCAGTTGAATAAGTGATTTATTCAAGAATTTCTACATAATTGTTCATGTTTAACATTCTGGCAGATAAATTTTTGTTAGTACATGCAGGTTTATGAGTTTCAAATGCATGATCACCCACTAATGGAAACAATATGAACACAAAAACAGAGATTGAAGATTCATGGGTAAATGATATCAGGATGATTGTAATAACTTATAGCTAGTTATGTTTCATTTAAGATTATTTTTCTATGTAATATTTTATGAAAATGGTCAAGGGATGGACTCCCTTATAACCATTGAGTGAGGGGTGAACAACCTCATGAACGTTTAATAATAAAGTTAAACTTTTGTTGGTTTTCACCCTAGGGTGTTTCCAGGGTATATCAATGTCTAATGATGTGATTATTCATTGTGTCATTTTCATGATGTTAATTTCTTTCATGATGTGATGTTTATATTGTCAAGTATGTGATTTAATAATTTAGTTACAATTATCATGGAATTGATGCATATTTACAGCAGGAAATTTAAGTTAATATTCTACAACATGGAAAATTAATGGTTGTGTAACTCACTACACTTTTACTGAATATTTCTCTAGGTAATGATGATGGTTATTCTAATGGTCACTGGGGGATTATTGAAATTATTTTAGAAAGCTACACATTGGTAAATGTTGAAAATATCTCATAAATCCATGCATTTTTCTGCAAGGTTATCGAGGTATGTTACATCAAGAAATTGTGAATCAATAGGTTGAGCTTGAGGAGTGGAAAACTATTATTCCTGACCCTCAACATACCATAGGTCATGGTACATAATGCCAACATACATTGTATCTCTTTTGGATGATGAAAACCATCTTAGCGAAAGTAGTATCATCGTCTCTTGCAGGGATTGTGGAGCCAACTACAACAATTAAGGAAATCCACAAGGAATACTAGCTTATTCAATGCCAAATGCAACAAAATTTTTTTCGGTTAGCTCACATAGAGAGACACATTCCATGCATCCCTCAAAATGAACTATTGGGATCCAGTGCTAAAAATACGGCTCCAATTGAGTCTTCAAATGATTAATATGTTTTGTGGTTTAGTTGGGATAATTAATTTTGATACATATAGATGAATAGTAAGTTAATATGTTTCTCCTTTCATAGGAACATGGTTAGTAGTAAGTATAAATACATTCAGGTGCAATACTTTACTACACATTCTAAAACTTTTTAGATTTTGGATGGCCTATAATGTAGTCAGATGGCCAACAGACCTAGTTTCCCAATGCACAGTTTAAGGCCATATGACCATGGATGATATTTATGTATTATCTGCCTATTTTTGAAAATGGAATGAAAAATATTTTCCAAACTTATAAAAAAAAAATTCAAAATAAAATAATAGATACAAAATTTCTACATTGTTATTATTAATCACTTTTATTAATTTTTGTTTAGTAGTTAAGGTAAACTTGACTTGGCCAAGTTATCGGTGATTTTTGAGGTTCGGGTTTGTGACTACCCATGGTGTCTACTCATGCTATTGATGTGGAATATAGTCTATTTAAAGGGGAGAATTAAACCATCCTAGGTCCATCTTAACTTTGGATCTACCAAGCGACTGAAGGGATCAAAACTCTTAAGATGAAAACTTATTTTAGAGTGAAACGAGATTTGATCCCTCTTAGGGATGGATCTAGGATAATTTATTTTCTTCTACGTATGTCAAGTCAATATATTTATTTCAATAATAAAAAAATTCAATATCAGTCCCTCACAAGCATTGATAAAGGTTTAAAAATTTATTAAAGTCCCAAAAAATCCAATTTTCTTCTTATTGAAGAAACCATCCCCAAATTTCTTAACCTTATGCTTCAATTATGTCAAATTAATACACACATTCCCTTCACTTATGTCAATTCAATACACTCATTTTAATAATGTCAAGTTAATATCAGCAACTCCTCCCTTTCTCTATCCCACTACTATCAATTCAATATGAGTAACTAAAAGTATTGATATAGTCTAATAAAACAAGAAAGTTTGAGAAAAATGCAATTTTGAATTTGCTAAAGAAATTTCCCCTAAATTTCTTGGCCCTATACTCCACTTATGCTTGGCCCCTATACTCCGATTATGTCAAGTTAATGTATTTATTTTTATCCACTTGTTTTAAGTCAATACATTCATTTAAATAAACTCAAGTTAATATGGGTCCCTCACAATTCTAATAAAAATATTTTAGTACCCCCAAAAAAATAGTTTTTATTTTATTGAAGAAATCTTCCAAATTTCTTATCCTTGTGCTTAACTTATGTCAAATCAATACACTCATTTTAATAAAGTGAAGTTAATATGAGAAATACCCCCCCTTTCTCAATCCCAATAAAATCAAATAAATATGAGTAACTAACAAGTAATGATATAGTCTAATAAAAAAAATAAAGTGGGCGAAAAATATGATTTTCTCTTTGTTAAGAAATTTTCTCCAAGTTTCTTGGCCCATATACTCCACCTATGTCAGATTAATGTAGTTATTTTTTCTTCATTATATCAAGTCAATACATTCATTTCAGTAAATTCAAGTTAATATGGGTCCCTCATGATCATTCATAGAGCCTAACAATAAAAATCTAATTTTCTATTTGTTGAATTTTTTTTTTTCCAAATTTCTTACCGCCATACCATACTTATGTCAAATCAATAAACTCATTTCCCTCTACTTACGTTAACTCAATACACTCATTTCAATAAAATCAAGTAAATATAATCAAATCCCTACCTTTCTTCATTCTAATAAAGTGAAGTCAATATGACTAATTCACACAGATTGATACACTTGAATAAAAACAATAAAACTCTAGAAAAATACAATTTTCACTTTGTTGAAGAATTTCCCCCAAAATATCACTATAATAAAAAAGGAAATTGGTGAGGGTCATGCTTATGATGGACCTTTAAGGTCCATAACTAATGTCATATATGGTGACGGTCCTTAAAAAAGCGTCATTGTGATTCTGTATAGTGATGGTCCTTTAAGCTTCGTCGCCAAAGCCATTTTCAATGACACTTTTGGTGAGGGTCGTTAAAGGCCCATCATTAATTCTGTCTTTACTGACACTTATAGTGACGAAATTTTAATGACCCTCACCAATTCTCTTTTTGTTACTTTAGGTGACGGTCAAAAAATGTTCATCATCATTGATCATTCTAATGAGTTTTTGATGATGCTATGTGCCTGTTAATATATTTTTTGTCAAAAGATAACGATTTAAGACCATTATTGTGGAGTATTTTTTATAATATTTCCAATTCCATAGTGGTTAGCGTCAGTAAATTTTTTAAGAAGTAATTAATGCGTATCATTTCCCTCAAGTAATGACTAGTTGAATAAAGTTTTCTTATTAAGTTTATTAACTAGAAAATTCCCCTTGGATAAAGTTCCACTAGTGTCTATAGGAAATATATTATTTAATACTTAATAAAACTCTGTCAATTCTATTAATGAGAAAGACCTAACAATCCAACAATCTGGGCACACCTTAAATTAATTCTTTGGGACACACTAACATTTCTTAGCACCTCACATATATTGGAACATCTTGTCATGACAGTGATGCCCAAGCACATGGTGGCATGCACTGGTAGAACATAGAACTCTCCTAGCATGTGTTGGCATGCATGTAGTCCCTAGAATTCCATGGAACACCGTTGTTGCATGCATTGACATACATTATCACTGTGCACACAATGCCGCTTGGCATGTATTGGGACCTATTATTAGTGTTCCTAGGATGCCCATTTTGAAAAATATAAAGTCCCAACTTATTAACCGTCTTATGTGTTCATTTCCTTTCATTTTAGCTTGGTTCTTCCTTTTGTTGCTTTGACACTTGTTGACACACATTGACATACCCTAGCACCCTACATATCCTCAGTACCTCACATGTATTGGCATATATTGGCACTATTTGGCACATATAATTAGCACACCTTGGAACTCCCTAGCACACTTTGGCACTTATTGACATGCCTTGATATTCCCTAGCATGCCTTACCAATGCTTAGCATACCTTGTGACTCCCTCCTTGGCATGACAACTAGCACTCATTAAGACTAGTCCTTGGCACATGTTCCTCATATTCATTAACTTCCCCGAATTTTGACCTACTGATCCCTTAATGTTTTTCCCTAGTACTCCTTAACACTCCTTAACATGTCTTAACACTCTCTAGCACACCTTAGCACTCTTCAACATGCCCTTCCACTTCATAGCATGCATAAAAAGCTAGGACACATATTGGCACTTGGCATGTGTTGGCGCTTGGAAATTCTAGGCATGTATGGAATATGTTGATATTCCTTTGTATGATTTGGCATGGTTTAATATCAAGTTTATTTCAGATAAATTGTTGGAAAGTAGATTAGAAGCAACAAAGGAAGAATTGGAATTTAGAATGCACTAAGACTTTGCACTTGGTACATATTAGCACCTAGTGTTGGTGTGCCTAGCATGCCTCTCTTGGAAAATGTAAATTGATGAATTATTAACCCTCTTATGTGTTCATTTCCTTGTATTTTAACTTTCTTCTCCCTTTTGTTGCCTTGACAGTTCCTCACACACATTGACACACCCTTTCACATCTTGGCATGCCTTATCACTTGGCACATCTGAGCATGTTTGACATGCCTTCACACTATCTGGCACATCTTAGCACTCCCTACCATGCCTTAGAACTCATGTCCTCAGAACTAACCTTTACAATTTTTCACGACTTTGGAAGCCAATCAATTCCTTTGCTACTACAGTTCATGTGACAATATTAGCCTGCTTCAACCGCAAAAACTTGACCAATTTCACCTACTATAAGTAGATTGTGCCTTGTTCACCTAAGAACTACCTATAACTCATCTTATGCCACTAATTTCCAACCTCAACTTGTCCCACTTAGCTAGTTACCAACACAAGGATCACATGATCTAGCCATGGCTATAAAACAACTAAGCAACATAGCTTAAACATGAAATATTTCACATGAGAATTCTTTCCGAGACGCTGTCAAGGAACAGTACTATCCCGTGGGAGCTATGAGGACAAGTACATACAATGGACCACGCTGCGACAACAAAGGGATCAAGATGTGCATGAGCTGACGAATCTGTTCCATACCCTGTGCACAAAGTTGGGTATCAAAGATTCAGAGAAACATTTGGTGCTAAAGTATCGTAGTTGTCTGCACAGATACATTCAGGAGGAAATGGAGTTCCTCGACATCTCCTCGCTTGGTACGGCATACCGGTATGCTGCCAAGATTGAGCAGAAATTCAAACAGAAGAAGCGAGACTTTGGATCTGCGAATCAAAAGCAAGGAAAAGGTGCTTCCAAACCGCAGAACAAAGGACAGAGCCAAGGCATGGCGACTAAAGACAACCCACCAAAGCCACAAGAAAAGAACAACACCGTAAAGCCAAAGAAGGACACGGGAAAGTGGTGTGAGTTCCATAAGAGCTCCACTCACAAAACAAGTGAGTGTCGGGCCAAGCAGTCGCTAGTGGCCGAGATGAGGGCTTCTGAGTCAGATGCATGCTTCGACTCCGAATCAGAACCTGAAAAGGGGAATGAAAAAGGGAAACAGATTATTGATGCGGAGCCCAACGCCACTGTTGCCACTACAAAGGTCCAGAAGGAGGAACCGGAAGATCCAGAGGAGGAGGAACATCTCTTCCACTCCCAGATGTGGGTAAAGGGCTCCCCTGTACAGTTCATTGTCGATAATGGGAGCCAAAAGAACCTCATTTCAGCAGATGCCGTGAAGCGGTTGGGCTTGCCGACCACAGCTCACCCACATCCATACACCATCGGGTGGCTTCACCAAGGACGAGATCTCCGTGTCAGCCAGCAGTGTCGCCTTTCGTATAGCATCAAGCCCTTCACGGATGAGGTATTATGTGATGTTGCTCCTATTTATGTTTCTGATGTATTATTAGGACAACCATACTTGTGGAAGCGTCATGCTGTGTATGAGTCTCGACCTCGTGCCGTTATTGTTACTTTGGGAAATAAGTTGTACAGGATACCAGAGGTACCACCTCCTGCCGCTATCTCTTTGGTTACTGCAAAACAATGTAGTAAGCTCATTTCCCAAACCAGGAAATTCGTTTTCTTGATGATCCGCCCCCAGGGCAAGAAGAAGACTGTGGCCACGACCTCCAGACAGGGCCCCTCTGCACGACAACAACAAATGGATAAGGTCGTGGAGGAGTACGTGGACATCTTCACCTCACCCACAGGGGTTCCTCTGCACTGCCAGGTCAAGCACCCGATTGATCTGACCCCAGGTGCGCCACTACCCAATGGACCGATCTATCGACGCTCTGTTCTGGAAAATGATGAAATCAAGAGGCAGATTCAGGAGCTGTTGCAGAAAGGTCACATCAGACCAAGTTCATCGCCCCGTGGGAGCCCGATCGTGTTGGTACAGAAGAAGGATGGGACGTGGAGACTCTGTATTGACTATCGGGCGCTGAACAAGATCACTGTCCAGAATAGGTACCCAATCCCACGGATTGATGACCTTCTGGACCAAATCAAAGGTGAAAAATATTTCAGCAAGATCGACCTGAAGTCTGGGTATCACCAGGTACCAATTGAACCCTCTGATGTGTGGAAGACTGCCTTCAAAGCCAAGGAAGGCCTTTTCGAATGGTTGGTCATGCCTTTCGGGTTGACGAATGCTCCCGCCACCTTCATGAGGATGATGGATGACATCTTGCGGCCATTCACCAACTCATTTGTAGTGGTGTACTTGGATGACATTCTTATCTTCAGCCAGACTTGGGAAGAGCACCTTCACCACATCCGACAAGTCCTCCAAACACTGCGGCAACACAAGTTGTGTGCCAATTTGGAGAAGTGCACTTTTGGCATGACCCAGGTTCAATATCTGGGATACATTATTGATGAAAGGGGGGTGCATGTGGATCCAGCCAAGATCCAAGTCATTCAGGATTGGCCAGCCCCGACTACTATAACAGAGCTTCGCAGCTTTCTGGGTCTTGCTAATTTCTACCGTAGATTCGTGTTGGGATTCTCTCATATCACTTGGCCCTTGAGTCAAGTCACCAAAGGAGGAGTGAGAGAAAAATTATTTTGGTCGGAACCTCAACAGAAGGCGTTCAAAGAATTGAAAAATCGCCTCTGTTCTGCCCCAGTGCTCACCTTACCAGACTTGCAGCAGCCATTTGAGATCGAGACAGATGCCTCTGACTATGCTATTGGGGCAGTTATTACTCAACAGGGACATCCAGTGGCATATCACAGCGAGACATTGTCTGAGACAGTTCGCAAGTATCCCACCTATGACAAAGAAATGTATTCCATTGTGCAAGCCTGTCGACAATGGAAGAATTACATCTTGGGGAAGGAAACAATCATCCACACAGACCACCGGCCCCTGCAGTTCATACAGACACAAGGGAAGTTGTAGAATGATCGCCATCAGAAGTGGTCCACATATCTGCAACAGTTTCATTTGAACATCAAGTACAAGAAGGGTAGCACCAATCATGTTGCAGACTGCCTCAGCCGACCACCGATTGTGGCGCTCAC